>OZ010591.1:104688754-104768754 GCA_963932145.1 Acanthosepion lycidas
ATATATTTTTGTGTGTGTGTATATATATATGTATGTATATATATATATATATAAATAATATTGCACATTGAATGATGGTGTAAATAAAATAGTGCTCTATGTAATATAACAGAGCTACAAATTATATATTAATAAATATACATTTGTCTACTTTACTGTTAACATTTCTTGGTGTTTTATGTACAATGCAATCTTCAAATACTGAATTAAGACTGACCATTATATAATTTAAATTTTTTTAAATACCTTTTTTTCTCACAATGGTGGTGCAATTCAGATTTTTTATGGGGGAATGTTAGTTAAAAAAAACATTTTTTCTAAATTTTGTATTTAAAATAAATATTAAAGAGAAAATATCTTTAAATTTTAATTCCACCTTTGTAAGTTGAAGTAAAATAATTTGTGTGGATCTGTGTATGTTTTTACCTCTTTATTTTTTGCAAAAACATTGTATCAAATGTAGTGATCATCATTAAATATTAACTTATTTAGTATTTTATGTAATTGTGGTGTTTATTCACATGCTTCCATATCTATATATTTATATATATATATATATATATATTTATGTATATGAAATGTTTAGTATTTATTCATTCTACATCCTGAATTTTTATGATGGCTTCATGGTACGTACAATGGCTGCTTCTATTTCAATTCCAGATCATAGTTTCTATTTGGAATGCTTGAGTTCATTTTGTTGGAACATTTGGCAGAGGATGTTGATCCATTCCCCCCACCCCCGCTTTCATCCTTAGTACTTTGGCCTTGGGATGGAAAGCAGGATCATTGTCTTTTATTGGTAGATTAATTTTGGGATGCAGTATGGAATGCTTAAATGATCACTGCCCATCTCATCATATCTGTGTTTGTAAATGCACAGAGCATTGTCTAGGAAAAGATTAAATAGATCAAGATTCTAATTTCCTTCTTGTCCAGCTGAGCTCTGAAATGTTTCTATATTCAAGTCCTTACCAGATATGCAATATTCTGTAGATCGATACAATTTCTCTGATTGATGCATTCAGTGAATTCAGAGCTTGGAAGGCAGCTTCTAATGGATGAGAAGACAATGTCTCTATTATTTTCACTGGTGGTGGGGGGATTTAACAGAATAAAAGTTGGTCAATCTTTAAAACGGAATATTTACAAATTTAAATAACATACCACCAAGTAGAAACATAATGAAATAAGTAAATTCATGATGTTTACAAAAAAAAAAAAAAAATGATTCAGTTGGCCAACTATATCAGTGGAGGACATGTTGGATTCATCTGGTCAACTAACTCAGTGGAGGACATGCTGGATTCTTCTATTGTTGGCCAACTATATCAGTGGAGGATATGTTGGATCCTTACCCCCTCCTTCGTCAACATTAAGTATTATAATAAAAAGAAATATGAAAATGAATTTTAAAACTCTCCCTTCCCTCTCTAAACTCAACCATGTCTCTCCCACTATTCCTCACCACCTTCTATCTCAAATTATATAAGCTTAATACTGCCCATCAAAAGTGTAAATTTTAAATTCATTTTTCGTTTCACCTTTTGAAAGTGAAGTCTGAAGATCCAGAGAAAAATAAAATTCTCTAGTGAAATAAATTATTATCAAAAGCAGCCTTAAAGTGATCTGTTTTTCTTTTAAATTAAATTATTCACTCTGACTTAACATTGGGCTCTCAGGATTTTGTCCTCCTTGGGATTATCCATATGGATTACCAAGATTTTCGTTACTTAACTCATATGCATCTTTCAATAGGAATTGAACTTGTATCCTATATGGAACCATGATTTAGCCTGACGTGCTATGACTGTTCAGCCACAGGGGACTTCCAGTTTAGTAAAGCTTGAATTACTGCTTATAAACACACATCTTTGTTGATAAATGTAATTAATACTGTTTGATTAAAAAATAGAACATTTACTCAAATAAGTGTATCGAAACAAAAACATATAAATAGAAAAAATATATTGAAATATTTGTTGAATTTAATCCGTTTTCATATAATATGTTGTCATTGTTTATTTTAGGCTACAATTTCGGAGCAGATCTGATAGATCAAGAAAAATCAGCAAAGTTATATAAATTATACTGAAAAACAAACACAAATTACAGCCCTACAAACAAAAAGCCTAATAAAAAAATAACATGAAAAAGAAAATGATAAACAAAACAAAAATCAAATAAAGAAAAAAATAAAGAAAACATGAAAAGAAAAATGAGAAAGACTATCACCTACTTACACAAAAACCTAAAGGGCTCAATGTCTCGAGAAATTTAACTAAGACAGAGCAGTAATACTAACAAAACAGACAATATTCAGGTAAACATATCCAAATTGCTATTCTGAGTTTCACTTTATACAATCATTAGACAGCAAGAACTGACAATTGATTTTTTTTAAATATCTGATGTGACAAAGCATAATAAATAATTTTGAAACATTTTTCTCAAACAAAATTAATTGTTGTAGCCTGAAATTAATTAATTTGTAAGTGAGTGCCATGTTAATTTTATTAAAGAGAGAAAACATAGATTTAACAATAAAGCCTACATAATATGTATTGTTGAAAGACATCATGTGAGTGAATGAGTAATCATCTGAATATATCATTGTTTATACAATATTTGCTGAAACTATTTGTGCTTGACCCTCATGTTATTGTAGCTGAAAAGATTGTTCTTCTTTAATGTCAAGGGCCATTTGTCAGATTCTTTAGCTTATTTTGATATTTGTTTCAGATGATTGATTGAACTGTTTCAGATTATTTTTGACTTATGCTCATAGAAGAATAGATTGAAGACAAAAAACATGAACAATTTCCTGATAATCGTCAACTAAATACAGAATGGATTTGTGCAAATAAACCAATCTAATGGCAAAAACAATTTAATGGAGAATTGGGTCAACCAGACAAGAGACCCAGAGTTGGGTGCATGTGGTGCAGTAAGCACCAGGAGTTATGTCCCCTTCCACAATTGGCTGTTGAGAGAGGACATTCTATTTAAAGAAGGTGGTGCTGACAAAATTTGCATATGAATGATACTGGGCAGAGATTAACTTATAGTCTGCATGGGCCTTGGACTGGTAGAACACCAGCCAGGGGTGGGAGCAAGTTTTGTATCAAAGTGTTGAGTTAGAGTTTTGCATTGGAGTTCAAGTTTACATTTACTTAGAAAACCAGGAGCTCATAATACAAATTTGTGCCAGATATGCAACCTCATCTTCTTCAGATACAGACTGAATTTTGGAATGGTAAATACTGATATTTTTAATTTTCCCCAAGACACTTTTTTTGCTTGACATTGTTTTAAGCAATCCATTTTTCATCACCTGGGAGTGTATCTTGCAAAAATGGGTTATTTATACTGCATGTGAGCAGAGAATTTGTGATGGAAATGCAATCCATTCATTTTTTTTTAAAGACAATGTTTGTATATAGATTTAATCAACCACAAATGTGTCATTCTGTTCCTTTTGCCATCTTTCAGGCCGGTTCATGATTCCATCCTCCCAGAACCTGGCATCTTTCTGGGTGATGAACTGGACAACGTAGTTTTTACAGATTTACAAAGAACTAAAGATCTCTTTATTAAGAGAATTTTATTGGGATCTAAATAAGTGGTGATCGGAAAATGCAAGATCAGATGAGTACAGTAGGTGTAGTAGGACATGCCAACCAAACTCTACTGGAAATTTGTGAGAGGTTTAGCATTATCCTAATAGGAGACAGCACCCTTTCAATTGGCCAATTCTGGATGCTTTTCACTAATTTCTACATTTACTCAGTCTGTACAACATTGAATTTTGAGGAAGGAACTCATAATAAATAATCTCTTTCCAATCCTAATATATTTAATTTTCATCAAGACCTTTTTTTGATCCACATTGTTTTAAACAATCTATTTTTCATCATCTGAGATTGTTTCTTACAAAAATGGGTTATTTATGCTGCATGTGAGCAGAAAATTGCTGATGGAAATGCAATCCATTCATTTTTTTTTCTCTTAAATCCTGAGTCATTAAAACATAGTGGTTCATGTATGCAAGTGCCTTCAAATGCCTTATGAAGCTTATATGAGATATGTGGACTATCTCTATAATTTCCCATGTCATATAACCTGAATTACTTTTAATAAGCACTTCAATTTAGATACCATCAACAACTGCAGGCCTACCAGAACATTCTTCTGAACCTAGCAACCCCCCTTATGAACAGTCCTCTCAGCTATGGCACCATCTCCATAAATGGCATATATATTGTTATTGTTTGTTGTTTGTACAGCATCAGTTGAGGAAAATACATCTCATTTTCCTATTTTCCTCTATTTTCAAATTTAATATAAAAATATTTAAAGTTCATAATCCACATATGAACATATAGAAAGATGCATTTAAATGTCACAGAATATGTATATACACCTTTGTGAAAATTGAAACAAAACGAATAATTCATTATTACTTTTTTGTCATATTTTTCCAATGAAACATGGCCCAGTGCACATGTTAGTCCTTTGTGGAATGAACATTTCCACAAAGTTGTTCCTCGCAAATTGACCACAGATTCTTGATTGGATTTAAATCAGAAGAGTTTCCAGGCCAGTTTATAGTACTTTGATTTGCACACTAGTAAGGCTTGCCAGTGTGTTTGTGCAATGCTACAATTTTTGTATGCTTCTTTGGAGTAACGTCCATCACAGGCAATGGCTGTAGGACAACTAATCGACAGTCGAGACACTAGTGTCTTGGCATGATAAAAATCTGATACAATTACGGATGATGCAATATTTTTCAAGGCCAAATAAATTTCCTCATACACCCTGAAAATAGATTCACATTACTGCACATCATTGCAAATGACGTAATCTGAGGAAAAAAATAGAAATTGATTACACTTTGTAAAACTGACCAAATGAGGTAAAAAAAGGAAACTAAAGCAATGGTTTCAGTTAATTTGCACAAGGGTATATGTCATAAATTTCAGTCATGTGTAAAATTAAATCGTGTGTTTAAATGTCATATATTAAAAAACTCAGTAAACTTTTGTTTGAAGCCAATATTTGGATTGCCAAGAAACAGGCTTATACTTGTCATTTTCCCCAACCTCAAATAATCTATATCCTCCTTGCAATTGTTTCATCCAATAGATTAGCAAATAAATTGTCAGTGTAAACAACAACCTTTATTTTTCAAGGTTATCCAAATCAAGAATGAATATCTGAGATCTGTCTCTCTTTGTCTTCTTAACAGTTTTATTGATTTCTTTAATACAGCCAAGTTTTTCTTGTTTCAATACAGTGACTCAATCCACTTATATTGAAGATCAAATCTGGTCTAGTTTGAGTTGTCAACCAGTTTAGTTAACCAATCAATTGCCTGACTTTTGTTGCCTAATCTTGTAATATTTTCCGTTAAACATTTCATTTAGTTCCCAATAGGATAGGCACCAGATCTTTAACATTCATCTTACCAAAATATTATATTATTCCCAACAATTCTGAAATATGTGTGCAGTGCCTTATGTAATGGTTTTGAGGATCTCACCAGTGGGCACTTCAACTGAGAGAGACGTTAACTACAGTGAGCTTCAACCTGCTGCAGGTTCAATCTGCACATGGGGATGAACTTTTGGCAGTATATTTAGAGTGGTGTTGACATAGAATCACAGGATGGAAAGCTCTCTAGAATGAAATCAAGAGATGGGGTGGAGGGGCCCCGGTTGAATCAGTGGTTACATGCTCTTGACTAAAGCAAGCCTTCAAGTTGGAGAACACTGGCTGTTGTCTGATCTGGAGAGGGATGGAACTGCTAGGTTCATTTTGCCCAAGTGATACTACACATGAATCAATATCTACTGAGATATTTTTATATCGTATTTGAGTAGATGCTGTGTTTATTTATTAAACAGTATATTTATTTATTTTTGCTGGAGTTCTTCCACATTTCATTTTTTCAGCATCAGGTGTGTGTATATATATATATATATATATATATAGCCATCCACAACAGACTGTTTTGCTGTATCACAGCACATCAGTGTGGTTAGACATCCAGTTGTCTCTAGCTCGGATTGAATCCTGGCTGAATTATTGTCAGTCGGAGAATCTACCCCTAAGCCATTGAATTCACCTTCATCCCTGCTGTGCACCAACAGCTTAGGGGTAGATTCTCTGACTGATGCCAATTCAGCTGGGTTTCGATCCTAGTGTGAGAAAGTGTAAGTTTGTAAAGAGTGACTTATATATTAATCTAAAAAAAAGAAAATATATAAGAGAATGTAACTTCATTAAACAGAGGATTCCTTAGGCTCTGATATGAACTCAAGAATCTTAAATGAAGGTAAATCCTATGTCAGTGAGTCTACAGTTTTTACCTCAGTTCGTATTTCAGTAAGTTTTTTTCTATCCAACATTTCTCTCAAAATAGCCATTTCTATGCAAAGTCTCTTATCCAAAATTTGTGTTGATGAATGTGCCACATCATAGAAAAAAGGAATTGTCAGTCTTACATATAATTTGTATATTTTCATTATTATCTTCAATAATTTAGTCGCGACAGTTCTAATAAAAATTTCCTATAAAAAAGACATGCTTCTGCTGCATCAATCATGGCTAATGTTTCAGCTGCTAGAGTACTTTTGACGACTCTTCCAATACATTTTGCTTGCCAAGAAATGCGCATATATCTGTTGGTACTTCCTACCAAAAAGAATATATATACCCTCCTTGTGATTCACCATCAGTTAAATTGGCAAAATATGCGTCACTTTAGGCAATAATTTTTAAATGTTCTACATTTCCTAAATCTGGACTGAATGCCTGAGATTTTTCCTTTTTGCTTTCTTGTTTATTCTGTTTGCTTGTTTTATACATTCTACATTTTTTTTGTTCTAATACAGAATTTAAAGGCACTGACATCATAACTAAGAACAGGCCTGGTCTGGGTGGCTAGCTAATTAAGTTGACCAATCAGCTGCTGTGTCTCTGTTACTTCTGTTGTGGAGAAAGTCTTTCAAATTTCTGTCTACTTCTACTGGGATATATTTTAACTTTTTTACATATTCATTCTGTCCTAGTTTAATATTATCTCCATTTTTCTTTATGTTTAATCCTATATATTGGAATTTGGCAACTTTTTCTGATTTTATTTCTAACAGATGATGAATTTTGTCTGTAATTCTGGTCTGAAAGATTTCTGTTCCTGCAAAACAGAAATCATCAACATGGACAGCAATTATACCCTGTGGTTTGTTTTCAAAATGCTATGTAAATATTGCTTGCTCATATTTTGAATTTCCTGCTCCTAATTTAATTAATTCATCCTTGAGTGTCAGATACCAGGATCTTGAAGCATCAGTCAGACCATATACACATTTAGAGAGCTTCCAAATATAACCTGGAGGTACGTTGGCCTCTTTCGAAAGATCCAAGTAGCCATATGTGAAGACTTTGGCAGTATTGCCTTTAGGTTCAAATGAGCTTGGACATTTTTCAGAAGATACCAGAATTTTGTTCTTACATCCTCTTCTGCATCTGTTACCTTGTGAACTGGAAAACCAAGAAGGATGCCAGTTTGACAAGTGACCATAATATACTTCATTAGTGTCTTCCTGGCTGTTTTCACTGTAGGGGTACAAATCCATATCTCTTTTTATCTCAACTGGTGAAGTGTTCATTGACAAAGCATCAGCAAACTGTCAATAGAGGTAGAAAGTTCCCAAATTTGCATTTCTTTTTTTTCCAAATGTTGTATTTATCCATGCTTAAAAAGGGTAGAGGAATAAATTTGGAAGTCATTGTGTTGACTGATGTTCTCTGCTACCAATGGAAACCTGTTATGGAAAAGAGAATGTTTTATTCTGACACCTTTCTTCTCTATGTGTGTACCCTATTTAAAAATGGCCACTCAGGCCCTTCTGGGTAAGCTGCTTCTTTTCTAGCTGAAGAGTTGCCAAGGGGAGCAACTCGTGAAGATTAACTTTTATATTAGCAATAACAAAAAAGTTTACAATACTTATCTAAAAGTAAAAAGTTTTGTGATGTTAACGCTGTACAGGATCAAGATAAGAGTAATTGTATTATTGAGAGGGTATATATTTTTACAAATGCTTATTAAATATGCAAAATTTTAAAATTTTCTATATACACAACTGTTAATCCTGTAAAGCATTACAATAATGGGAGATTTTGCTTTTGAGAAATAAAATTATTTTCTCATGATAATGTTTCATCAACAAAACATGTCAAAGTAGAAGGTTTCCAAATTCTCATATATATATATATATATGAGTATTTGGAATCTTGAAGGAGGAGTTTACTCCATTACCTGTAATAATTGTCACAAAAAATACATAGGAGAAACCTCAAGGAATCTAAATAAAAGATTATATGAACACAAAAGGACGTTTTACAGAATAATACGTCAAATGCATTGGCTAAACACCATAATGAAACTGACCACAATTTTGACATAAAAAATGCTACTCTCATCAAAGGGTAAAATAATCACAATGTCATCTACAGTAAATTTGCTCCCTAGCTCTTACAACATTTCAACATTCCTGGTAGATCTTTTATTATCCCAGTGGGGAATATCTACTTACGAAAGTGATAGAAAGAAAAAGAAAAAGCCTCTTTAGCCAGATAAAAAAAAAATTCTAAAATTCCCAACACCTCCCTGTCATACGCACGTGTAGTCCTCCCTACGTAACAAAATTAGTCAAAATGAAGTTCAGAAGGATGAAACGCATCACAACAAAACTTTTTCCATTTTGTCATACAATTTCCCCAATACAGTTCCTGATAAAAATATATATCATTATCTCAAATTATACACACACACACACATATATATATATACTAGCAGCATGGCCCGGCATTGCCCGTGCTTGATTCAAAAAACATACTACTCATACAGCAATCGCTATCACTTGACTTAAAATATTTTTGCCCTTCCTTGCCTTTAAAGGAGTGCCCTTTGCCGTGCTGATGTTGCTACATGCCTTACTTCTTGCCTATCTCACACTGCAAATTTTTTCTAAGCTCTATACTAAACATTAAATCTGTTACGAAAAAAGAACTAAACAAAATGAACACAAAATGATCAGATTTAAAAAAGGACTTGTAACTGGAAGAACCGAATGAAAAAAGAATGTTAACAACAAATACTTTTTCACACCCAACCCAGTTCTGCGGAATCAGAATTAACGTTTAGTTTAAGCAAGCGAATGAGCCAATTGGAGTAAAGTGCCATGCAGATTTAAATTTTCCCCACTTGTGACGAATGCAGCTATTGATTTTTTTTGCATGATAGTTAACATTCGTTCTCAGTCAGCTGTTGTCTCTCACACTGACCAATAGAATCTTCCTGCCTATTCGTGGCAGCCAGCTATAGGCTCTCACTCTAGCCAGTAGAAAATGGCTGCAAACTACATGAAAACTGCCGTAGAAGCATGAAAAAATCGATTATTTCCACTATCGATAAGAGTTGGGAAATGCAAAGTTGATCTTTGCCTTCCAACTAACTTGAAGCATATGCATGTAAATTTTTGTACAAATCCATTGAAAATTGTGGCTGTGCATTCGTTACACATACACACACACATCCTGCTTTACATATATATATATATATATATATATACATCTATATATATATATATATATATATATATATATATATATATATATGTATAAAGTATTTGTATATTCTTTTTCTTCTTTGTATATGAGTAGTTTATTTTAAATATTTTAAAGATCATTTTATTACACATACAATCTATTTACATACCTGTTTACAGCCTGTTTCATATAAACCTTGTAACTCACATAAATAAACCATACTGAACCTTATGATTTAACAAAAAACAAAAAAATTAATGGATCACATTTACTACATCTGCAATTCTTTGCTCACATGTAACATGGACAAACTAGTTTTTGTAAGGAACAATCCCAGGTGATGAAAAATGGATTGTTTAAAACAATGTGAAGCAATAAAAAAACTTGGGAATAAAAAAGTAAAGTTGGGTATCTGATAGGATTGGAAGGAGATTATGTATTATAAGCTCCTTTCTCAAAATCTGATGTTGAATTCAAACAACTACTTTTTACAATATGTGTATTCTTTTTCTTCTTTAATTATAAATATTTTATTTACAGCCTTTTTCATACATAGGAATTTTTCAAAAGTAGTGTTTATCTTGGATACTCTTGAGTTTTTCAAAGGGAATATATCATACATGCTGAAAGTTTGAAATAATTTCATTGCTTTTGTTTATTAAGACATTCACATTTTTTAATTTAATGGTTTTTAGTTTCTTCTTTATAATGGAGACAGAACTTGTAATGTATGTATGTATATATGTATATATATCAAAACAATAGGCATTTAAAAATGCATGGTGAAGAGTTTCTGTATGAATGCACTATTGCAAATGCTTACTTGTCAAATCCACATCAGCACATGGTTACATGTCTGATTCCATGACACGTCTTTTAGTCTTGTTATTTTGCAATGTGTAATTAGTCATGTCTTTGTATTCATATCATATTATTCAATATGAAAAATATTTTCTTTCATGATATAATTTGTGATTCTCTTTGGTGAAGCCGCATTGCTGATCATTTTACATTTTTAATTGAATTCAAATTTAAAGAAAAAATAATCTTATTAAATGTATAAAATTTGATTAATACAATAAAAAAGATATAATTAAAAGGCTCAAAAGAAAAACTAAAACTACAGTAGTTGGCAATACGAAAAGAAGAAAAAATGAAAACAAAAACCCTACACAAAGAGTTTACCTGGTTATCACTTCTTGTGCATCAGAACTCAACAGGGGAAATTAAAATATTGTTCACACTGATTAAAAATAGGAAAGCACGAGGTAAGAACATTCACATATATTGATAGTGTATTGTCATGGGTATATTTGTAAACAGATCACACTGTCCTAACTTACAATCTTTTTGTTTACATAAGGATTGGTTGTCTTGATTTAATATAAATTAGTTAAAAGATAGGTAAGCCATCTTTATAATTGTTTGAAAATAATATATGTAACCAAGAGAAACTTTTTAAATACACAGTTGAAAAGTGGTTTCTCACTGGAGAATTTTGCCCATGACAAATAAATTTTACTGGAGGCTTACAGCTATATCACGTTGAAACACTAGTTCTGGTGCAATCACCAAAATTAATCCCACATATGAATAATATATCAACACAAGTATAGACAGATCACACTAAATCCTAACAATTAATCCTTTTGTTTGGATAAGGATGGTTTTCTTGATTTAATATAAATTGTCTCATGGACTTTTAAATGACTCGAAATGTGAGCCACTCAAAACTGAAAAAATATCTACATGGAAGGCTGACATATATTCGCAGTTTTTAATAAAAGATCTGAGATTGCAGTTGCACATGTAACAGAAAACTTACAATAAATTCTTCTGGCTGAACCCCACCCCAAAAAAAAAACAACTTTTGCAAACAAAGCTACAATGATAGAACAACATTGACGAAATTCATAATCTATGTTTTCTAACAACCATTTCCAAACGCAAATGCTTTACATACACATTTGCTGTAACTGTTCATTCATACTGTCTAAGATATTTAAAAAGTTGCTGTAAGATTAAAAAACGAATAAAACTCGGGTGAAGAATTAAGGTGTTGATACCTGCAGTCCTTCTCAGCAGGTGTCTCCAAGCAATGGTACTTAGTTGTCACTTGGTTGGAAAAAAAGAAAATACATACAATTATCATTTCTAACTGCTTATGGAAGTGACAGCAAAGGGTTAATAGGTTTTAATGCATAATCTGCTTAGGTTTGTCTGGCAAGAGATGAATAGTAAAATCTCGAGAAGACATTAAGAGGCTAATCAGAATTAAAGAAGAGAGAATGTGCAAAAAAAGGTTTGGAATTAAATTTCTAATTGGTGCAAATACAAGAATTGCTGTAACAATAGAAGCCAGTCAGAAGAGAAAAGATGGAAAAAAAAAAAAAAAACTCGAAAACACCATAAAACATGACAGACTAAAAATTGAAATGTAATCAGAATTTTTATTTTTTTTTATCTTTAAGCATTTCACCCCAAGCAAGGTGGGAGTGCCACTAGCACACAAGGGGGGGGGTTGCAGAAAGTGGGAGCATGAGCAAAGAGACATGAAAGAGGAAAGGATGAAGAGAAAGACGGGGAATAGATCAGGGCATCTGGAGATGCCGATTGACATTGCATTTGAATAGTTGGAGATTATAGCTATCAGGAAAGCAAGTAAGAGGAAGGGAGTTCCACAGATGGGAAGGGCGAGACTTGAAGCTATTGGAGTAGAAGAGACTGCTACATATAACCATTTCAACAGTAAAAGGGTGGGACTAAGATGCCAACCTAGTGGCACATTTAAATTCATGCAGTTTGGGAATTAGTGAAAGTAACTCATTGAAGCAGTTACCAGGAAAGTATTTGTAGAAAAGACAGAGGGTGGCAATGGCATCTCTGTGAGAGAGCAACTGTAAATGATATGCCAGATCAGGGCCAACCACATTGCATATCTCTCTCTGGATTTTGTTAAGGACCTTAAGACAAACAGTGGGGGCTCCAGACCATATATGACAGCAATATTCCATGCAAGGGAAGATGGTTGACTTATAGATTTGAAGGATGGACTTAGGTGAGAAAATCTATCTGGTGCAACACAGAGAACCAACTTTCCTTGCAGTAGATGAAGCTATTGATTCAATGTAATTGTTCTATCTCAGGTCAGCGAAGAGTGTGAGATCAAGCAGTCACAAAGAGGTGTTCTTGAGGAGTTGAGCATCAAACATTCTAATGGGAGGCAGTGAGGGTTCTCTGTGGTGGGTAATAAAGAGCAGTTTTGTTTTTGCAAACAACTAATTGCAGGTTCTCTTTAAGACTAACGACCGGGTTAGTTTTGTCAGTGATACCAGATTTGCTATTGAGGCAGGAGTAAATAGTACTGTCATCTGTATAGATGCCTACTTGGGAACTGATGACATTGGGAAGATCATTAATGAAGATAAAGAACAGTGTAGGACCTGGGATAGAGCCTTAGGGAACACCTGTGTTCATGAGAAAGGAACTTTTTTTAACTTCATGGACAGAAATTTTTAAAAATCATATATTTTAGTTAGAATAAAGGAATCATTTTAGCATCTAAGTTATAACAATGGTATATTTTGTTAAAGATTTTAATGAGCCTGACAAACATTGATGATGTACAGTCACTACTGATATTTTTTTAAGCTTTTCACCCCAAGCAAGGTGGGGGTGCCACTAGCACGCAAGGGGGGGTTGCAGAAAGTGGGAGCATGAGCAAAGAGACATGAAAGAGAAAAATATTCCATGCAAGGGCGAATGGTTGACTTATAGATTTGAAGGATGGACTTGGGTGTGAAAATCTATCTGGTGCAACACAGAGAACCAACTTTCCTTGCAGTAGATGAAGCTATTGATTCAATGTAATTGTTCTATCTAACATGACAGACTAAAAATTGAAATGTAATCAGAATTTTTATTTTTTTTTATCTTTAAGCATTTCACCCCAAGCAAGGTGGGAGTGCCACTAGCACGCAAGGGTGTTGCAGAAAGTGGGAGCAAGAGTAAAGAGGCATGAGAGAGGAACAGATGAAGAGAAGGATGGAGAATAGATCAAGGCATCTGGAGATGTCGATTGACATTGCATTTGAATAGTTGGAGATTATAGCTATCAGGAAAGCAAGTAAGAGGAAGGGAATTCCACAGATGGGATGTGCGAGACATGAAACTATTGGAGTAGAAGAGATGACCACATTTAATCGTTTCAACAGTGAAAGGGTGGGACTGTGATACCAGCCTAGTAGCCTTAAATTCATGCAGTTTGGGAACTAGTGAAAGTAGCTCATCAGAGCAGTTACTGTGAAAGTATTTGTAGAAAAGACAGAGGGAGGCGACCGCACGTCTGTGAGAGAGCGACTGAAGACAAGATACCAGATCAGGATGAATCACATTGCTTATCCATCTCTGGATTTTGTCGAGGACCTTAAGGTGAAGAGTGGCGGCACCAGACCATATATGGCAGCTGTATTCCATGCAAGGGCAAATGATTGATTTGTAGATTTGAAGGATGGACTCAGATGAGAAAAACTTTTTGGGCGCAACACAGGGAACCAACAATGTCAACACTATGGAGACAGCATTTGCAAAATAACATATTTTCTTCTGCATAAAAATTATCAGGAAATTGTTCCACTCTGGCTTTGGCAAAAATTTTAGATACTGGGGTCATTTTCTTTTTTCATTTTTTTTTTTTAGAGGAGCAGACGCAACTTTAGAGGTTGATTCACTATATTGACTTTATTCAGTCATCTATACAACTGGTTTAGATTACAAAATATAAATAGAATATGAAAAAATAATCATTGATAGTTAATATTATTAACGGAATTTTTTTTCATTCAATTTAAATTTGTTTACAATAGTGAAGCACTGAAGATGATGCAATTATTAATCCGGGAGAATCACTGTGTGACAGTAAGCTTAGACAAGCCAGTCGTTTCATAGAATGGAATTTTTGGAGAATATTTTTTCTTTTTTTCTTTATTTCTAAATTGTATGGTAGGCACATGATAGAATTTACTTTTCTTTCATATTCATAAAACAAGTGGTTTAGAATATTTACTAGTAAATTGTGTGAGGCCTTAAAGGAAATGAATTTGTTAAACTTATTGGTTTGATCTTGTCTCTCTCTCTCTCTCTCTCTCTCTCCACTCCAATTTTGACAGCAGCTAATGTGTTTTCCACTTTAGCAATGGATCTCAGTGGCCACTTTACTTTTTTTTATGCAAACATTTTTGCTCTTAATTATTTTTCAGGTTTTATACAGAGAATAAATACAAATATTTGTAAAAATAAATTTTAAGGAAATAATTACATTATGTTATTGTTATATTTATGCTTAACAAAATTGGAGAGACAATTATTAAGTTTTGAAAGAATTAAAAAAAATCTGAAAAACATCAAACAATTAATTTGTGATTTATCTGTCTTATCAACGCCAGTGTGGAATGAGTTCACATCAATAAAGTTAGATGAGCCTCGAAGAAGAATTTAACTGTGAAAGCTAACAAATCAACCCTAATCCAACTTGCTGAAAACATCTAATATAGAGTTTAAACATTTCAATGTTTCAGTCAGACGAAAAGCACAAGGTAGGGCTCAGGGTAGGGTGGAAAGTATCTGTCTTAAAGAGAAGAATTTTTATTAAAAAACCTGAATATTAAACTTATGACACCAGTTTAGTGTTATATGACAAATATGAATTTTTAATTTAAATTAAATTATTTAAATTAAAAATGTTTTCCAAGCAACATGAAATCAACATGTCAATATTTTTGAATTGATTTCCTTCTCAAAATCCAATCAGATTTGAAATAAAAGTAGGACATTTGTGAATAGTTTTAGGTTTTTAATTCCTCCAAAGTTTTGAAAATAAATCATGTGAAATGCTGTCAGTAATTAACAAATGCAATGAGATAATTTATTTATAATGTTGCCAGAACTCTTGGTTGGATTGAAATCAGATAAATTTCCTGGTTACCTGTCAAACCCATTTTTCAGAAAAAGAAATCAAATCTTTTCTATATGACGATAAACTGCATCCGCATCCTGGGTAAGACGATAAACTATGTCCAACAGCAAGGCCTCTGATCGGGAGGTTTTGAGGAGTGTGGAACCACCTCTTGGTTGCTGGTGTTCCCAGGTCCACCCTGACCTGGGGTGGTGGCACCTGTTGGGGTCCCAGCAAATAGTTAAGCCCCAAACCCAGATTTTGTCCTGGGTGTGGCGATAAACTACATCCGCATCCTGGGTAAGATGATAAACTACATCCGCATCCTGGGTAAGACGATAAACTACATCTGCGTCCTGGGTAAGACGATAAACTACATCCGTGTCCTGGGTATGACGATAAACTACATCCGCATCCTGGGTAAGACGATAAACTACATCAGTGTCCTAGGTAAGACGATAAACTATGTCCAACAGCAAGGCCTCTGATAATACGTTTTTGAAAAAAATAACATTGTCAGCTGTACGTTTTTAAAAAATAATATTACCAGCTATACATTTTTTTAAAGAATAGTGTTGCTGGCTATACGTTTTTGAAAAAATAACATTAAAAATATTAAAAGAAATAGATTTTTGACAAAACAAAAATATTACCAGGAAAAAAAAAGTTGTCGGCATTAAATGACCCATTGAGGTTGATATGCTATAAAACAAAACAAACCAAACCAAATCTTTTCTAGTTTATGTTCAAGTTCAAACTTGGCACATATTTGAAGAATAAAATGGTTTGTCTTGTCAATCAAAATATCACTGTGTTACATGCTGCTACTATGTAAAAAAGGTGACCTACTCAGCTGAAGTCCATTACTAGATGAAGGCATGAAAATTTATTCTTTCCTGGTCAATTGTGAGTATTCCAAATGCTTTATAAACTCCTGTATTTTTCACTTGTGAGGGTCATCAGCCTGCTAGTTGGGTGAGTGCCAAATGATTTTGTAAATTTTGCAAACTCTGCTCTCCACAACAATATATAATCAATTTCTTCACTAATAAGTCTGCCATCAAGCATAACAAAGAAGAGGTAAATATATATTTAGATTTGTTTACAGCTCATATGGTGTGTACAACTCACATAACTCATCATCTTCATCATCAATCCTATGGTTGGGTGTGGTCATAGTGTCTCTGTACATCTGACCAGTTCACTTCATATATCTGGGTTGAAAGCTGAAGTGGTATTCCTTCCTGCATAGTATATTGTGGGAAAGTAGACCTGTCAAAGCCCATACCTTTTCAGGGCAAACCACAGCTAATATTCTCCAGCTTGAACAACATGTGTCCATTGATTCCATCAGGTGGGGCAGAGGGTTTGAACCCTGGTCGTTGGCTCACCTGCATATATAGAAGTCCAGTCTACCCCTTGTGCTAGATGGCCATTGATCCTACAAGAAATTTTGTCCACCTTTTGACAGATCTTCATTTAATCCTTCTGGGTGTTATCAGAAAAGCCTGGTGGGGGAACTGATGTCCTGACCATGTAGTATTGGATTACATGGTATCAGTATCAATTACAGAGTGATCTGATGTGTAACATACCTCAGCACATGCAACACTCGGTAACATAAGGCTTCATCCAGCTGCATCAAAGTCAGTTTTAATATGTGTGATTGTAGCAGGAAATTTGACAGTCTGGGTGGTTCATGTATCCATGAGACAAACTGGTGCATGCATCGCAATTCCCCTATTGGAGAATATAAGTAGAATGGTGAAACTGTGTTACAGGGTATGGAGGAAATAGGAACAGAAACATTAGTGATGAGGCGAAAGAGAAAAGAGCATTCAGAAGGGCAGTAGAATAGCAATTGGCGTTGCATTTACATTCTTGCAGATTAAAGTTGGCTGGGAAGTATGGAGTTGAAAGAGAGTTCTGCAAGCGAGAGGCTCAAGAAAAGAAACTGTTAGCATAGAAGTTACAGCTACATTTAGCTAGCTCAATTGTAATGTGATACAATCTCACCACCAGTCTATTATTGCACTCAAATTCATACAGTTTAGGTATGATACCAAAGAACTCATGTAGAAAAAAAAAAAAAAAAAAAATGAGATTCCTTTTCCAATATTGGCTTTTTCACTATAGATGTTGTGCAAAAAATGTGCTTGACTTCTTCAGTGATATGAGGTGCTGAAAAGTTCTCAGCCTGAACAAGAAGATCTTCCAAAAGAAAATCTGATGTTTTGTCATTTGGGAAGTGGATCAGGCCAAGAGCTTTTCAACACCCCTCCATAAAGAAAAGAAGCCTCACTCTGTTCCATCAAATATAATTAAATTTACATCTTATATTCTCCATGTCAGCACACCGTGGAGTAATGGGTTACAGCTCGGATTAAGGATTTGGAGAGCAGAGTTCGAGTTCCAGTTGAGTTCATTACATTCACTTACATGCTAATACCTTTGGGAAAAGTATGAATCCATCTATTCTCCCCCAGCTATGGGTTAAATAGCAGGGCAGGCTGGGTTCTGTAGCAAGTAATCTAGGAGAAAGAACACTCTGAATTCAAACCAGCCTGGAGATCTATCTTACGTAAGATACACCACTTCTCTTGCCTAAGACACACCACTTCACTTGCCCAAGACACGCCACTTCTACTGGGGCAACTATATATGTGATTCCCCTAAAACTCTAATGAGCTATGGAACTTGTGAGCATGAGTTGCCATCAATGCTGGATTAGAATTGATCAATCTGTATCATTATTTTTTTTATCATTTGCAGAGGTGTTCCTGTATTGGTTGATGGTGCCCATGCCCTTGGGTCCCAACCCCTGGATTTACACTCTCTTCAACCAACCTACTATGTGTCGAATGCCCACAAGTGGTTTTGCTGTCCTAAGGGATGTGCATTTCTCTATGTTGACAAACAGGTAAAACAGACTGTTCGCCCACTGATCATCTCCCATGGTTATGGATCTGGATTCAATTCTGAATTTATTTGGGCAGGTAAGAAATATCAATCGTATGTTCAGAATTGATTTCTTCATTTTTCTAATTTGAGTGGAATGTTGCTGTTGTTTGCCCAAATTTTGAAGATGCAATGAGTTTTTTAGAAGTATCCTCATCTTTGTTGTTTTGATTACAATTTTTCAGTCTGTATGCTCTGCATTTTTTTGTCAGGTGTGTCCTGTTGCAACTGGCAATCATTATGAGGTTTTAATAAGAACACTGTATCAACGGATGGAATAAGAGGATGTTGTCCTTTAAGTTTTGTTATGTTTATCATCGTTCTAGAGAATTTGAATGTTTCTCTTTTTTTATCATTCTCTCCCCTTCCAAAAAAGGTGATAAAGCCACTAAGATGCAAGGGGTTACTGAGTGTGGAAGAATCTGATAAAACACTAGCGACGAAAAAGGACAATAAAAAAAAAGAATCCAAAGAAACAGAAGATGACAGTTGTTGATGCATTTCAATTTTTAAAGGGAAGCAATAAGCTGGAAGAGAGATCCACAGGTAAGAAGTGTGGGAAAAGAAACTAATAGAATAGATCTTATGAATATATCTAGCAATTTCAACTTTAAAAAGGTGAGACCTAATTGCCAATCTAGTACTGGGCTTAAATTCATAAAGTCAACATATGAAAGAGGAAAGCTCATCAGAACAATTACCATGAAAATATTTATAGTAAAAGCACAGGGAATCTACATCATGGTGAGAAGGTAACTAAAGACAGATTTGGCAGGTCAGGACCAATAGTATTTCAGATTCTTTTTTGGGTTTTGTCAAGAATCAAGATATTTAGCAGAAGCACTGGGCCAGATGTGACAATAGCATTGAATGCCTAGATGAATAGTAGACTTATAAAGGTACAAAACAGATTGTGGTAAGGAAAACTGTCTAATATGACACAGTGAACCAACTCTCGTAGCAGAAGACATACTAACTGATTTAATTGTTGGTTCCAATCTATGCCTGTGGAAAATATTAGACTGAGAAGGTGCAATGAGTTATTCTCCTGGAGGTTAGCATCAGCCATGCTGAGAGAAGGCCAAAAATGGTTCTCTAAAACAATTAAAAGTGAGCTGTTTAGTTTTGGAGGTGTTAAAATTAACAAGCCATTTCTTGCCCCAGTTAACAACAGATTGAAGATCATTTTTGAGGTTAGCTGCCAATTTGACTTTATTGAACCAATCAGATTTACCATTAAGACAGGAGTAAATAGTTGTGTCATCAGCATAGATACCAAATAGAGAACTGTTGATATTATAATGGTTGTTGATAAAAATTAGCAAGAATGAGGAGTAAGGATAGAGCTCTGAGGGATACCTTCATTAATTTAGAATGATCTAGAAGAGTGGTTTTTCAAGACAACAAGAAAGATTGAATCAAATCAAAAATTTGTGAAAAAAACATGATAACGCTTCAACTTTGTGAAGAAAACCAGCATATGAAATCCTGTCAAATATGTACAAGATATCCAAAGCAACAACCTGAGTTTCACCATTCTTATCTAGAGCTTGAGAGACTCTTGCAACAATAACTGTTAACACATTAGCAGTTGACCAAGAGAAGCAAAATTGTTTCTCAGAAAGAATCTGTGAGGTGAAATATTTAACCAATTCAGAATTGATTAGAGCCTCTAGTACCTTGGCAAAAAAATCATTAATAGTTCGAAGTATTTGATGGTTCACCTGAGTTCTTACAAGCAGGAACTACAGAAGTGAATTTCCAATAAGCAGGAAAGCAAAAAACAACAAGGCATTTATTGTCAAGCTTAGAATTGGAAGAGAATTTATATGCAAAGCATCCTACTTTACTCGCAGAAGATAATAATACTTCAAACTGAATGAAATGAGAGGAGGGACTGAGGACATAACCTTATTTAATATGCAATGACAAGAGTTCAAAACTTGTAGGAGACTGGACACTGCCTTATTGTATCAGCAAACAAAGACTTATTCTTGCAATGCTTTCTTTCGGCCAAAATGGTAGATGCCTCATTGTTTATGCAGTTGCCAATGGAGAAATAAGAAGCGTCTTAAGATGTTGAAGACTTTTGAATACAATTCTTTGGAATTGTTCTATGAAGCTACAGGCTGGCAAAATATGATTCTTTACTTTTTCAGGCACTTCTCATGGCCTACATGTCTTAATTCAACTGAAGATGGTATGACAATGGCCATTCATCTTGATTTCTTTGGACTATTGACTTTTGCATGCACACACACACACATATTTGTAGGTGCAGCAGTAGGTCTGTAAGTTAATACATGCATAGCTGAATATTGATCTGAAATTTTCACCATATAATGTTTAACAAACATGATTAACATTCACCACCACTTAATTAAATGCATTGACAAGGATGGAGATTAAGCTGAAAAATAAATATTTTTGTGTAAAATAAATGTTTTTATCATTTAGGCTATGGATTTATGGATAATTCATGTACCTATCTATTTATTTATCTCAATTTTTCGTCTATCTGTCTGTTTGTCTGCTCATTATCTATCTATCTATCTATCTATCTCAGTTTTCCTTCTATCTGTCTGTCTATCTATCTCTGTCTGTTCATATCTATCTATCTATTTATCTAAAGGCAAAAGTTAGAGAAACTGTAAACACAATGCTCAATGTTAGGTATATGAAATATATACAGAAACAGATCAAATATAGAATATATTAGGAAAGACAATTCTTAAATTTTACTGCTGCCTTGACTAAAAATTTCATATTCATGTAAAGTTGGTTAATATTACTGTTATACCAATAAAATATAAGCTCAAATGAAGTAAAAGTCATTAAGCACTGCCAAAAATCATTATTATTTGACTACAGTGATGCTTTGAGTGTGTTCAATCATGAAACAGATTGCCGCCATCTTTATAATTTGACCCATACACATATTTAGAAACACCCATGAATGTTTTCATTTTGAGGTAAGTCCATGGATTATTTATCTGTACAGTTCTTGTCTTAGAATATTTTTTTACCATTTTACCAAAATCTTTGGAACCAAAGTGTAATGAATTTGTGTGTGTTGGGTGTTTTACTATTTTTTTCTTTTTTGTATCTGCTGTGTTTGTAAGGACAACTTTTTGTATTTTTTAAGGCATGTGCTACCCTCAATAAATCTATCGTAACTTTTTCCCAATGAAACTAAGAGTTCCAACCACAACTACTGTTATTATTATTATTATTATTATTATTATTATTATTATTATTATTATTATTCCCTTTATACCACAAATGATAATAAAATTGGCTTTTTTGATGGCATTATAGATGCATATTGTACATTGATCCAAATCAATAAAATGGAAAGTCTGCTGATTTATTGTACAAAGGATCCTATTTCTCAGATTAAAGTCTATTCTCTTTATTCAGAATGTCTGCAAAATTTAAAGTTATTTTCAGTCCTTTGTATTTCCAAGGATCATCTTTTCATTCTCTTGCAGGTCTACATGACTACACGCCTTTCTTGGCTATGCATGTTGTTCTGAATTTTTGGGAATCCGTAGGAGAAAAAGTGATTCACAGGTACATGAAGACTCTTCTGAATGAAGCAGGTAATTTTGTTAATAATTTAAGAATTGATATTGAGTTTTAGCTTTGAGATTCTGGTCATAAAAACATTGCTGTGAAATCTGAATCAAATTCCTTGATATTCCAAAGTTTATTGACTGAAAAATTTGTTGCATGTAGGCAGGTGATGTGATGTAGGGATGTAATTTAGGCAGGTGATGTGATGTTGGCAGCTGATGTAGGCAGGTGATGTGATGTTGGCAAGTGATGTTAGCAGGTGATGTGATGTAGGCAGGTGATGTGATGTCGGCAGTGATGTAGGCAAGTGATTTGATGTAGGCAGGTGATGTATTATGAATGTTATGAAGTTTGTGAGTTTTGGATGTCTTTTTTAGGTGAAGGTACATGTTCAATATATAAATAGAGAAGATAAAAAAAGCAAACAAAAAATTTGTGTTTCTGCTATGGATGTTTATTCCTTTTATATTGACTTTATTGAAAAACAAGGTTAAAAGATCTCCTGAGGGTGTCTGTTTTCCTTTTTGGTTCAGAAATGATTTATGGGAAATAAGGATATGAATAGGTAAAGATGGTCAAGCTCAAGTCAGCCTCATGCTGAGTTGGGAAGAATGAATCTCTGCTTTATGAGTAGTATGATGAAAGCATGTCTGAATGATCCCATTGGGAATTGGAAAGAGTTCAGTCATTGATGGGTAAGGGAAACTAACATTCTCCAGTAGGAATGCTATTACCGCAGGGTTCATGTCTTAAAGCCAAGAGGAGAAAGACAAAGATTCTGTTCTTTCCTGAAGTAGGGTCATAAAATCGCACATGTGACCAAGAAACCCTTTCTAATTTCTTAGTAATTTGGATCATGTGAAAATGAATTTATTTTTTTATTTGCTAATATTATTTTATTTATTGGTTTTATTTCCTTTTCCCTACAGTATCATGATTAAAGTCGCACAATGTCTATTAACATTGATTGCAATATCTTTAAGATAATTAAAATACCTGCATCACCTTTAATTACTTTTTGCAAACATATTTCCATTACTTTGCTTTTCTTTAACACTCTTATTTTCCTCATGTTGTGGGCGATTATGGCTCTCCACAGCTTCCTGTCTTTTGCTGCTTTCAAAAGATTTCTGTTGCTACCTGCTCTTTTATGACAGTTTTTTTGTCTAAATTCTCCAGACTTTGGCAGAGTAAATCACAATGTTTATACAATCTGGCCAGAGAAATTGCTGACATCTCAAGTTCTTAAATCATGTCTTGTTTCCTCTAAGAACTTAAATCTATTCTTTGTCCACATATTCCATGGGTGTCAGTAAAAAGGGATGTAGAATATTTAATCGTGTACAATATTAAAAAAAAAATGTAATCAAAATGAGGAATCTAATTGTAGTAAGTCTGCTGCTGTGCTGTACTGCTGAGAATGCAAGATTTTAGTAATTTTATTGATTTACATCCACAAAATAACCTGCAGCCTGTAAAGACAACAGGCAGAGACATTTTGGTGGCTCATGTAATTGAAGAATACAAAGTGTGACTTCTAAACTCATGTCTGGTCTTCTTCCATCAATAGATGATAAAGATGAGACTGAAGATGAAAATGAAGAGAATGAGGACAAGGAAGAAAATGAAATAAATGATGAAAATGAAGGTAAAAATGAGAATGAGGATGAAGATGAGAATGAAGATTAGAATGAGGGTAAAAATGAGAGTAAAGATGAGAATAAGAATGAGAGTGAGAATGAAGATGAGAATGAGGGTGAGAATGAGGATGAGGATGTAATGAAGATTATGATGAGGATGGGAATGAAGGTGTGAATGAGGCTGAAGATGAGAATGAGAGTGAGAAGGAAGATGAGAATGAGGATGAGAATGAGGATAAGAATCAAAGTGAGAATGATGTGAATGAGGGTGAGAATTACATTGAAAATGAAGATGAGAATGAGGATGAGAATGAGAGTGAGAATGTAGATGAGAATGAAGATGAGAATGATGATGTGAATGAGGATTAAAACGAGGGTGAGACTGAGGATGAGGGTGATAATGATGATTACAATGAGGATGGGAATGAATATGCAAATGAAGATAAGAAACAAAAATAATATATATATATATATATATATATATATATATATATATATATATATATATATACAATAAATTGAAGGACACATTCTATAGAACATTTATTCTGTTCAATTTTTCTTTCTTAATGAATAATTTTGAAGTGGTAAGTTTATATTGTAGATATATATATGCAATATATATATATATATATATATATATATATATATATATATATATATATATATATATGTATATATATGTGTGTGTGTGTGTGTATGTATTGTATATTTAGGCTGTTTTATTGTTTTATTGAATGTGATACACAAGGAAAATCTTTTAAGTTCTTACAGTTCTCTTTTTGTAAGATCTAAGGAGTGTAGAAACTGTCTGTCATGAGTCTTGTGCTAATTGTTTTCGGACAATTCATTTAGCCATTTTCAAAGGGTCCATTGTTAATGTTTCCAGTGTTCGTGCTATAAAGTTATGTCATTTCTGTCTGAATTTCTGTTATGAGTAATTATCATTATTTACACTATTTACATTTAGACTATAGTCTTCATCTTTGTTGTTATCACACTGTTTCAGCCCTCTAGCCTTCATCAGGTGTACATCAATCTGGGTAAACTAGAAGGAATTCCGAATTGAACCTTTTAATGTATTTGGTGTCTGTGAGTACATCATCCAGTTCTTATTTTCAGTATTGCTCAGTTATTGCTCATCTGTTTCCACTGAGTGATTGAACTCACAATTTCTATGTCAACAATTTCATGAACAAGGCTTTAATCTACTATGCTATTGTCATGGAGAACAATTATCTGTACTGAACTTGCAGCCTTAAACCTAACTTGTCTGATGAGTAGTGTTGCTGCTGCTGCTGTTAAAGAATTGTTGTTGTTTGTCTGTCTTTCTTTATTAGCAACTCCCATATTGTATTTATTTCTATGCTAGGCCTACTAAGCAGGTCCACATAGCCTATGATATGCACTGATCTTTTTAGACGTCTAACTCTCCAGTGTTCTCCCTTGACCAGTATTTTCACTTCATTCCACAGGGGCTGATGACTACCATTTTTCCTCTATACATGATCAGCCATGCTCAATTTCATTGTTTGAACCCTCACTAGAGATTTTTGATCTTCCTCTGGCCTTACATTAATGAGGCAGCTTGTTTCACCTTTATTTTCTTTATGACAACTGCAAGGAATGGAGTATACACTGTTCTTCATCATGACTCCCATGTTAGGATTTGTTGGGTTATTTTATTTTACTTATTTTTGTTTAGTTATTTTTTATTTTATTTTTTTGTTAGTTTTTATCTTTTGACTTTTAAGTAACATAGTAAAAATTTGATTTTGTGTCTGCATTTTGAGATGAGTTCTGATTGTTTATTTAGTAATTTGTGTTGTGTTTTGAGAAGGTAATTATAGCTATTTTCTCCTCCATACTGCATTAAATATTTTTGCATTTATTGTTGTAGGTTTATGCTGTTTTCCTTATTTTCCATGATATTTTGGGTGTGATTTGTTTTTTTATTTTAATTATCGATGTATGTTTAGAAAGTATTGTGCTGTTTATATATTTACTATTTGTAAAGGATGTTTTGTGTGTGTAGTTTCTTTGTTTCTATGGTCCTTCAGTTACTCCTATATATATATTTTTCATTATTTGTTGATTTTACAGTGGCTTGGTATATTACATTGTTCTGAAAGCAATTGCCATTTAAGGGACATTTGTTATTTGCTCTGCAGTTACAAGTGTGTTTGATTTGTGGAATTGGTTTGTTAATTGTTTTCCTTTGTGCTATTTTATTATTTATGTCATATTCTCAGTGCAGCTGCAGCTGATTTTTACTGTTGAATATCTTGTGGAGAGTACTTGATTAAGAAATTTTCTTTGTATTCCAATTGCAAAACTGTTCCTGTCATCACTTTGATTTTTTTGTCTTTTTACAGCACTGCATTTGGAATCAGTTTGGCAGACAAGACTGGCTGGTCCCTT
The DNA here is from genome assembly GCA_963932145.1 of Acanthosepion lycidas. NCBI lineage: Eukaryota > Metazoa > Mollusca > Cephalopoda > Sepiida > Sepiidae > Acanthosepion > Acanthosepion lycidas. The sequence continues at coordinate 104,714,921 of OZ010591.1, forward strand.
GGAAATGTTTGGTTAGTGAACAAAAAAGAAAGATTCACTCAAAGATCCTTCTGATTTAAGAGGGTTTTTTGAAAATATTTATGGCTACTAGTGGTAGCTATAAATATTTCATTGTTTTGCTTTTTGAATTTCAACCTGCAGATGAAAAAATATACAAAATGAAGACAGAGTTCAAGTTTTCAACTCACATGAGTCATCATCAGGGCTCAGAGAAACTAAAGTGAAAGAAAGAAAATCAAATTGGGTCATTTTTGGATATTTTTGTATCTGCAGCAATCAGGTTTGTGGAAGGTGATTTGCAATTTGAAAAGTTGATGGATAAATTAAATAGGCCTAAAATGTCTATCCTTTTTAATACAAGTAACCAGCCATTATATATGTGAATAAAGACAAAAGGAAAATTTATCTTAGCTGATATATTTCGTCACAGGACAAAATGTGTTGGCTACAATAAGTTTTCCTTTTGCCTTTATTTATATTGTTATTTTACAAATATACACTATCTGAAACTTTTACATATTGCATCTCACAAATTCGGCTCTAAAGATTATTGGCGTCTCTGCAAGAGTGTACTAAACAACAGCAAACCCACAATACCTCCTTTCTTCAACCAATTTGAGGTCCTGACTTCCTTAGCTGATAAGGCTGAGTGCTTTGCTCAGAAATTCTCATCCAATTCAATGCTCAACTCATTCGGTGTACCCACTCCCGATTTCCTCACTAGAACTGAGGTTCTGTTGAGTGAGTTGCACATAACCATATCATTGGTATTAGGCATCATCTCTAAATTAGACACCCATAAGCCCAGCGGTGGGGACGGGATACCAGCCATTGCCTGGAAGAAATGTGCTCCTGAACTGGCTCCTGTCCTCTTCAAACTATACAACTACTGTAGCAATAACACCTGCTTTCTATCCTGTTGGAAGTCTTCATCTGTTGTACCTGTCTTTAAGAACTCTGGCAACCCTTCTGACCCATCTAACTACAATCCTATCAGTCTCATACCACTCTTTGGCAAAGTCTTTGAAGCTTTAATCAAGGCTGAAGTGGTTAAGCACCTTACATTCCATAATCTGCTCTCTGACAAGCAATATGGTTTCTGCTTTGCCTGATCTACAGCTGATGTGCTCACGGCCATAACTAAATTTGTTTACCAAGCACTTCACAATAACAGAAAAGCTCGTGCAATGCCTCTAGATATCTCTAAAGCATTTGATAGGGTTTGGTATGCTGGCCTCCTTTGTAAGCTTCAGGGATATGGTATTTCAGCTTGATTATTTGACTTAATACTATAATTCCTGTCAAACCATGTAATGGTTGTCCTTAACAAATTCTCCTCCAGTTCCTTTCTCACGAACACAGCTGTTCCCTAAGGCTCTATCCTGGGTCCTACACTGTTCTTTATCTTCATTAATGATCTTCCCAATGTCATCAGTTCCCAAGTAGGCATCTATACAGATGACAGTACTATTTACTCCTGCCTCAATAGCAAATCTGGTATCGCTGACAAAACTAACCCGGTCGTTAGTCTTAAAGAGAACCTGCAATTAGTTGTTTGCAAAAACAAAACTGCTCTTTATTACCCACCACAGAGAACCCTCACTGCCTCCCATTAGAATGTTTGATGCTCAACTCCTCAAGAACACCTCTTTGTGACTGCTTGATCTCACACTCTCCACTGACCTGAGATAGAACAATTACATTGAATCAATAGCTTCATCTACTGCAAGGAAAGTTGGTTCTCTGTGTTGCACCAGATTTTCTCACCCAAGTCCATCCTTCAAATCTATAAGTCAACCATCTTCCCTTGCATGGAATATTGCTGTCATATATGGTCTGGAGCCCCCACTGTTTGTCTTAAGGTCCTTAACAAAATCCAGAGACAGATATGCAATGTGGTTGGCCCTGATCTGGCATATCATTTACAGTTGCTCTCTCACAGAGATGCCATTGCCACCCTCTGTCTTTTCTACAAATACTTTCCTGGTAACTGCTTCAATGAGTTACTTTCACTAATTCCCAAACTGCATGAATTTAAATGTGCCACTAGGTTGGCATCTTAGTCCCACCCTTTTACTGTTGAAATGGTTATATGTAGCAGTCTCTTCTACTCCAATAGCTTCATGTCTTGCCCTTCCCATCTGTGGAACTCCCTTCCTCTTACTTGCTTTCCTGATAGCTATAATCTCCAACTATTCAAATGCAATGTCAATCGACATCTCCAGATGCCTTGATCTATTCCCCGTCTTTCTCTTCATCCTTTCCTCTATCATGCCTCTTTGCTCATGCTCCCACTTTCTGCAACCGCCCCTTGTGTGCTAGTGGCACCTCCACCTTGCTTGGGGGGAAAAGCTTAAAAAAATATCAGTGGTGACTGTACATCATCAATGTTTGTCAGGCTCATTAAAATCTTTAACAAAATATACCATTGTTATAACTTAGATGCTAAAATGATTCCTTTATTCTAACTAAAATATATGATTTTTAAAAATTTCTGTCCATGAAGTTAAAAAAGAAAAGACATTTTGGTATTTTAATATTAATTTTAACAATTCTATAAAAATAAACATTTATTTTAAAGAATTTTTCCAGGCGCATAAGAAAAACAAGTGATAACGTCTTTGATATATTTGTCTGTTTATTGCCCCCTTTCCATTTTTTATTGTTTTATAGCCTGGTTATCAAGTCACTGATAGCAGAGTGTGTGTTTGTATATATATATATCTGTTTGTTAGTGTGTTTATGTATCTCTCTACCTGTGAATTTTTAGTTAAATTTATTGTACGTTGATGATCAGTACTGCTGACTGATATCATATTTCTTCAACACTACCCCAGTCACATTGCTCACCTCAACCCTCCAGTTAAAGGCTGTCACTTTCTTTCATTTTCACTGACTTTAAGTTGAGGTAAATTTAATTTGCCCTTTCTCAAAAGGTAGATTCCACTAAAAAAATCTTATACTGTATGGAATAAATTATTTAAAATGGATATTTGAAAAAAATAAGTTGAAATAAAAATGTGTTCTTTGAAAAACAGGGCATACGGGTCATTAGGAATTTTTAAAAGATTATTTATAAAATTAAAGCAAGAAATACATTGCCGATTAAGTATGTCTCCCGAGTCAATAGGTCTCAGATCTATGCAGCCTGACTGTTAATTTTATTTCATTCTGTTTTACTTACTTTCTTTCTTTGTTTTTTTTTCTTTCTTTCTTCTTTATTATGAAGAATATCAATGTAATGTATTTTTGGTCAATATTTTGATGCTTGGAGTTAAAAGAATTAATTTTGGATCCAGCTGAAGTCAAGAATGAAAACGGTGCACTACAAAAGATTTTTGTTGCTTTGATTTACTTGAATGCTGACTCACTTGGGCTTAGTCTGACAAGCCTAATCTTCAGGGTCACCACTGATATATATATATATATATATATCAAAAGTTCAAGAATTTGAGGTCAACCATGGTAATTTTTTAAATTGTCCCAAAATGTTATTGTTTTGTTCTTTAAATAAGAGAAAATTATTATATATTGTAAAAAAAAAAGTGAGACATGAATTTTTATTAGAAATTTTCTTATGCCAAAATGAAAAAAAAGCATTTTATGATTAAATTTTGCTCTCATCAAAATATCTTTAGCCTTGATTACTGCAGCACAAATTTTTGGCATTTGTTGCTAAAGTTTCTCAGAGTATGAGTTTGATATTTTTTTCAATGACTCTAAGAGCTCTTTTTCATTTTTTTTTCACTCTTCTCTCAAGTTCATCCCATGCTAATTCTGGGAGTAACTTCAAAATTTTGAACTGTAGTGTATATATTATGTGTGTGCAAAAATTACCAGCACATTTTGGGAGAAAACTTAAGACTAAATATGCAGCTGATAATTGGTTTTGAAGGTTCTGTATTCCGTGTTCATTTTCCCTGTGTTTGTCGGAAAGAAAAAGAGAAGGAAATGGTGATAAGCAAAAACACATATATGACAGTTTATGTTATTTCTTTTCAAGTTGGACACTACAGCAGAGGAAGTGAAGAAAATGATTGATGAAGCCTGTGGAAATGGTTTGGTTGGAAGTAATGAATAGTTTGCAAAGTTCAGAAAAAAGTGGATGTACAAACTATGAAAAGAATTTGGAATTGGTGACTTGCATATTCTCTTAGATGACAACTCCATTTATGTCATTCAATCAATCTGTGAAATGCTTTAAAAATATTATATTAAAATAATGGAAAAATTGTTTCCTCATGAATTGTCAGGAAAAAGAAGTGGGCAACATCTTGATGACTGCATTTCACTTCTGTATAGACATGAAAAAATCTTTTGCAGAAGACTGGCCTTTGAGATGAGAAATGGATTCGCCATGATAAAGTGAAGAATCATGGAGAAATTCAGGAGTGCTTCCAGATTAACAGAAAAATGTAACCTTTTCAGGGAAAGAACTTTTATTAGTTTGTGTTTGGTGAGATACAAATGTCATATTTTATGATAATTACTGAAGCGGGATGAAACTGTCGCTACAGAACATTGGAATCTTCATCTTTGACATTTGAGTGCAGCTTCAAATGAAGAATAAAGAGCTATTTAGATGATTGGGGAGACTGGGAAATCTTAATGTTTCATGACATATTTGTGCATGCTTTGCTTTTTGAACTCAAAGAACCATAACGGCGTTGGGAGGAGAAATTCTTCCTCACTTGACCAATTCCCCAGATACTGCCTCATTGGATTATTATTTGTTTCAATCCAAGCAACATTCCTTATCTAACCAAAAATTTAAAGACATCAAAATTTTAAAGAGAACTTCATTGTATCGAAGTTAGATATTTTTTCTGCAATGAAATTCAAAACATTCCAGGATATTCATAAAAAGTCAAGGAATATATTTTGACAATTAATAAGTATACATACTTAATTATTAATAAACAAATTTAAATTTTAAGAAAAACTGGAACCATATTGCACCCATCTCATTAATTAATAATTATCTCGAATGTATATTAATTAATCAGCATCAAAATATTCTCTTTCACTTTTTATGAACTTAACCAATGTTTGGGAAGATTTTAATTATCGTTTTATCCAACACCAGAAAATGAGATTCAGTCGAGTGAGAAAATGTCAAGCACTCAACCATGTAGAATATTAAGCAGAGATAAATAGATAGATAAATAGATAGATAGATAGATTTGAACAGACTGTGATAGATAGATAGATAGATAGATAGATAGATAGATAGATAGATAGATAGATCTGAACAGACTGACATAGATAGATATGTAGATTTGAAGAGACTGCGATAGATAGATAGATAGATCTGAACAGACTGCGACAGATAGATTTGTAGATTTGAACAGGCTGCGATAGATAGATAGATAGATCTGAACAGACTGACATAGATAGATCTGAACAGACTGTGACAGATAGATAGGTAGATCTGAACAGACTGTGATAGATAGATAGATAGATAGATAGATAGATAGATAGATAGATAGATAGATCTGAACAGACTGACATAGATAGATCTGAACAGACAGCAACAGATAGATATGTAGATTTGAACAGACTGCGATAGATAGATAGATAGATAGATAGATAGATAGATAGATCAGAACAGACTGACATAGATAGATCTGAACAGACTGAGACAGATAGATATGTAGATTTGAACAGACTGCGATAGATAGATAGATAGATAGATAGTTAGATCTGAACAGATTGACATAGATAGATCTGAACAGACTACGACAGATAGATATGTAGATCTGAACAGACTGACATAGATAGATAGATAGATAGATAGATAGATAGATCTGAACAGACTGACATAGATTGATCTGAACAGACTGCGACAGATAGATAGGTAGATCTCAACAGACTGTGATAGATAGATAGATAGATAGATAGATAGATAGATAGATAGATAGATCTGAACAGACTGACATAGATAGATCTGAACAGACTTTGACAGAATGATATGTAGATTTGAACAGACAGCAATAGATTGATAGAGAGATATGAACAGACTGACATAGATAGATCTGAACAGACAGTGACAAATAGATAGGTAGATCTGAACAGACTGTGATAGATAGATAGATAGATCTGAACAGACTGACATTGATAGATCTGAACAGACTGCGACAGATAGATATGTAGATTTGAACAGACTGTGATAGATAGATAGATAGATAGATCTGAACAGACTGACATAGATAGATCTGAACAGACTGCGACAGAATTGATGGAGAGGTCTGAACAGACTGCGATAGATAGATAGATAGATAGATCTGAACAGACTGTGACAGATAGATATGTAGATTTGAACAGACTGCGATAGATAGATAGATAGATAGATAGATAGATAGATAGATAGATAGATCTGAACAGACTGACATAGATAGATCTGAACAGACTGCGACAGATAGATAGGTAGATCTGAACGGACTGCAACAGATAGATAGATTTGAACACTGCAATAGATAGATATGTAGATCTGAACAGACTGTGACAGATAGATAGGTAGATCTGAACAGACTGTGATTGATAGATAGATAGATAGATCTGAACAGACTGCGACAGATAGATATGTAGATTTGAACAGACTGCGATAGATAGATAGAGAGATAGATAGATAGATCTGAACAGACTGACATAGATAGATCTGAACAGACTGCGACAGATAGATTTGTAGATTTGAACAGACTGTGATAGATAGATAGATAGATCTGAACAGACTGACATAGATAGATCTGAACAAACTGCGACAGATAGATATGTAGATTTGAACAGACTGCGATAGATAGATAGAGAGATAGATAGATCTGAACAGACTGACATAGATAGATCTGAACAGACTGCGACATATAGATATGTAGATTTGGACAGACTGCGATAGATAGATAGATCTGAACAGACTGACATAGATAGATCTGAACAGACTGCGACAGATAGATAGGTAGATCTGAACAGACTGTGATAGATACATAGATAGCTAGATAGATCTGAACAGACTACGACAGATAGATAGGTAGATCTGAACAGACTGTGATTGATAGATAGATAGATAGATAGATAGATAGATCTGAACAGACTGTGACAGATAGATAGGTAGATCTGAACGGACTGCAACAGATAGATAGATTTGAACACTGCAATAGATAGATATGTAGATCTGAACAGACTGCTATACATAGATAGATAGATAGATCTGAACAGACTGTGACAGATAGATAGGTAGATTTGAACAGACAGCAATAGATAGATAGTGAGATAGATCTGAACAGACTGCGACAAATAGATAGGTAGATCTGAACAGACTGTGATAGATAGATAGATAGATCTGAACAGACTGACATTGATAGATCTGAACAGACTGCTACAGATAGTTATGTAGATTTGAACAGACTGTGATAGATAGATAGACAGATAGATCTGAACAGACTGACATAGATAGATCTGAACGAACTGCAACAGATAGATATGTAGATTTGAACAGACTGCGATAGATAGATAGATAGATAGATAGATAGATAGATCTGAACAGACTGACATAGATAGATCTGAACAGACTGTGACAGATAGATAGGTTGATCTGAACAGACTGTGATAGATAGATAGATAGATAGATCTGACCAGACTGCGTCAGATAGATAGGTAGATCTAAACAGACTGTGATAGATAGATAGATCTGAACAGACTGACATAGATAGATCTGAACAGACTGCGACAGATAGATAGGTAGATCTGAACAGACTGTGATAGATAGATAGATAGATAGATAGATCTGAACAGACTGCGACAAATAGATATGTAGATCTGAACAGACTGTGATAGATAGATAGATAGATAGATAGATAGATCTGAACAGACTGACATTGATAGATCTGAACAGACTGCGACAGATAGATATGTAGATTTGAACAGACTGCAATAGATAGATAGATAGATAGATAGATAGATAGATCTGTACAGACTGACATAGATAGATCTGAACAGACTGCGACAGATAGATAGATAGATCTCAACAGACTGTGATAGATAGATAGATAGATCTGAACAGACTGCGACCGATAGATAGGTAGATCTGAACAAACTGCATTAGATAGATAGATAGATCTGAACAGACTTCAATAGATAGATAGATCTGAACAGACTGCAACAGATAGATAAATCTGAACAGAATGCGACAGATAGGTAGATCTGAACAGACTGCGTTAGATAGATAGCTCTGAACAGACTGCAACAGATAGATAGATTTGAACAGTGCAATAGATAGATATGTATATCTGAACAGACTGCGATAGATAGATAGATAGATAGATAGATCTGAACAGAGTGCGATAGATAGATAGATTTGAACAGACTGCAATAGATAGATATGTAGATCTGAACAGACTGACATAGATTGATCTGAACAGACTGCGACAGATAGATATATAGATTTGAACAGACTGCAATACATAGATAGATAGATAGATCTGAACAGACTGACATAGATAGATCTGAATAGACTGCGACAGATAGATCTGAACAGACTGCGACAGATAGATAGGTAGATCTGAACAGACTGTGATAGATAGATAGATAGATCTGAACAGACTGCGACAGATAGATAGGTAGATCTTAACAGACTGCGATAGATAGATAGATAAATCTGAGCAGACTGCGATTGATAGATAGATAGATAGATAGATAGCTCTGAACAGACTGCAACAGATAGATAAATCTGAACAGACTGTGACAGATAGATATGTAGATCTGAACAGACTGCGATAGATAGATAGATAGATCGATAGATAGATAGATAGATAGATAGATCTGAACAGACTGCAACAGATAGATAGATTTGAACAGACTGCGATAGATAGATATGTAGATCTGAACAGACTGTGATAGATAGATAGATAGATAGATAGATAGATCTGAACAGACTGCGATAGATAGATAGATAGATAATGACTTTTACAGGCTGAAATATATATTCTAGATAATTACTAATTAATGAGATGGGTGCAAAAAGGTTCCAGTTTTTCTCAAAATTTGAATTTGTTTATTAATAATTAAGTATATATATTTATTAATAGATAGATAAGTATTCACATAGGTAAATAGGAACAGAGAGTAACAGAAATGAAGTGAATGATATATAGATAAATAGACTGAAATAGATAGATGTCAACAGATAGATAGATATGATCAAATTCAGATAGATATGAACAGATTGAGATAGCTTGGTAGAAAAATAGATAAATATAAACAGAGTAAGATAAATAGATATGAATAGTCTGAGATAGGTAGGTAGGTAGTTAGATAGATGTGAATAGACTAAGATAGATAGATAGATAGCAAACAGACTAAGATAGATATACTGGTGTGATGAAAAACTTTTAGCACCCACTTTTTGAAAATTAAAAACTGAAATAACAGTGAAAAACTGATTTCTTTTTTAACAAGAAATCCTGGAGACCTTTGCACACAACTAATAGATATCAACCCCTAACCCTAACCTGGCCGGCCTTCTTCAGGTGATTGGAATTTTCAACCGAACCCCTTATTTTGTCCACTGGGGTAGATTGTTCTAGTTCCACATGCCACACCTCTTCTGGATGTCTCAGTTATTTCCCTTTAACTCAACTCTTCAAGTTTTGGTTCACCACTGCTGTGGCCTGGTATTGAACTCACAACTCTTTGTGTCTACCCTGGTGGACGAAATAAAGTGTATGGTTTGAAATTCAAATCACCCGAAGAAGGCTGTAGTATACAACGGCTGAAAGATTATGAATATGGCAATGAAAATGAGGATAACAGTCTGAATAATGCCAGTTCACAAAGTTTTCTATTTCACTGAAGCAGACATTAGACACATGAGAGTGTTATCGCCTCTTCTTTTCTTTTCCCTTCCTTTCTTTAAAACCAAACAGCATCTCTGATATATCTTTTCTTCCATTTTGTGAGCAGGGAACAGATCAGTTGTTACAGGTCTATGCTTACAGTCTTACTGTAATGGTCCATCATTTATTTGTGGTAATGGCAAAGTGTAGTATACATGTAAAGTAACTAAAGAATAAAGGCATAAACCAGATTCTAATATGGTGTAATTAGTTGTCATGGAGATGTTACCATGGTTGCATGAGGTTTTTCTGAACAAGAGACAGAGTAGTGTGCTTATGTTACATGTGGTTCCCTTATATGACACATAATATGCCTGGGGATTCATTTTCTCAAAAAAGGAAACAAGACATGTCACTACAACATCCTCTGGTTGAAGAGATGAAGAAAGAGAAAGAGGGTTTGTGTCCTTTCCTTTTATACTAGTTAATACAATGCCACCTAGTGAGTATTAAGTAGACAGGGAGGTGTAATCCTATAGCACCCTGACAGAATTACAATCAGTACAGCTAAGAACAAAAGTCTATCAGTCAAAATAGTGTTAAAAACAACAAAGATAAAGATAACAGTTAAAAAATTGTAAAGAATAAGAATAGTAACTTGATAGAATTATGTCTGCTTGGATTTGATTGGTTTTATGAAATCCACAAAAACAAGACTGGAAATTCTTTTTTCCTTTTCTTCATTTGGTTGACTTTTTCAGATTGTATGGTTCTTGTCCAATTGCCGTTACAATTCTACCCAAAAGACAACGGTCAAATGGATTATTCTGTGGCTGAAGCTATTCAAAATGACTTATACCATTTGTATAATATTGAGGTAAGATAATGTGGCTTTAGAATATGCATTTTATATTTCTAACCTTTCCTGGCTTTTAAGAAAAATTTGACAGTTATAAAAGTAAAAATAGAAATGAATTTGCTGCTGTTTTTAATAGATTTCATTGGTTGACTATTATCAGAAAAGAACAATAAAATAATGTTGACATTATTGTTTTTTTCTGATAATAGTCAACCAATGAACGTTATGTTGCTTGGTGTCCTTTTAAATAAACAGAAATATTTGCCATCTCTACCATGCTGATTTTGTTGTCTGAATCCATGATTATTAGAATGTCTTTTGACTGATGTAATTCTTTGCAAAGATATATTTTGTTATCCATTTCTTATGAGACAAACTTCTGGAAATTTCACAATATTTCTGTGTTGTTTGGCTTCCAATTTATTATCTCATGGAATATTGGAGTCTTGCCCCAAATTTCCTCAAAGACAGTTGGAGATTCATGTGAACAAGAGACACTAGGAATTTAAAATTTTGAAAATATTTTTGAAAAATCTTTTTTTTTTCATGTGTTTTGGGTCTATAATCTAGCCAATTTCATTTAGACTTTTTTTACTTTTTGTTTCCATCATCCTTGTAATTAAATATCCTATAATGGGATTGGCAGATCTTCTATTATAGACAAAGACAATACCTTAAACTAAACAAATAAGATAATGAAATTTTCTATATGTTTTGGGTCTATAATCTAGCCAATTTCATTTAGATTCTTTTACTGTTTTCCATCACTTTTGTTATTAAATATCCCACATTGTGATAATAGAATATCTGCCAAGAATGGTAAGACATTGTAAGAAGGTGGATGCAAATTTACTGTGGGTGAAGTAGTGATTAAAGCACTTTCTAAACATTTTCATTTTAGTAAATTGTTTTCATTTTTAATTAGAGCAGCATTTTTATGTCAAAATTATGGTCAATCTCATTACAGTGAATGTTTTGTGTATTGTTTTTTAAAATGTCTCTTTTTGTGTTCATATAATATTTTATTTAAACTTCTTGAGGTTTCTTCAATATATTCTTTATGGCAATCGTTGTGGGTGATAGAGTAAATTCCTCCTTTTGGCTTGTTGTTTTGTTTTGTATTGATTAAATCTTTTCTTGATTTAGATATAGTTGTGACAAATTTTATGTTGAGTTTAGGTAAGTTTTTTTTAATATATATCTTGTTGTGAGTCATAGATTGTCAATGTTTACAATCTGCTATTCACTGAAATCTTTATAAATATCTGCTGATATACCTTTTACCTTGACATTTGAAGTTGTTATGAGACAGTAGCTGTCATTCTTGCTACATGAGTCTGATCATAATATAATGGCTTATCAGTGAATAGGAGTGTTTGCAAATATTTACATTCTATACACACTTATATATATATATAAATAACAATTTAATATCACAGAATGCATAAGTTATTTAAAATAAACACTGTTTAATGTTCATTTTTTTTATTTTTGAATGAAGGCACCTTTCGACCAACACTTTTTTGGAGACCAATGTTGACAAAATTATGGTATCAAAATTGGTATGAATAGATAAGAAATATAGACGAAGATTTGGAGTACGTCTGAAGCATGTAAATTAACAATTAAAATATACGTAAAGTCAAAAGTTATAAATACACTAACATGAGTGTGAAATATGAAAGAAATTAATATTCACGATCCTTCAAATAAAGGAAGTGACTGAAGAAAATTCTTGTTCTGCTTACATAAAGAAGGTTGCTGCAATTTAATACATACAGCTTCCAACACTTTTGTATTGTGTTTGGAACAAGCCTTTTGCAAAATAGAGAGAGTTGATAGAAAATTTGGAAGCTCATTCTCCAAAAGGTGCTGTCCAATCACAGATTCATGAGCAGATTGCAGAACATGAGTGCGATTATGATGATTAGATCTTATAAGTGCAGGTTTGTGTTGACCCAACCGAGTTTCCAACCTTTCACACATTTGTCCTAAATATTCAGCTGCACACTGACATTTGAATTTATAAATTACAGAACTTTTATTCAGATAGGGCAAATGGTCCTTTACAAAAGAAGGAAAAATAGAGCAAATCCCGAAGACAACATGTAACGTGACAGTAAAAAAAGTGGAAGAAATTGAGTTAAAAACACTATCAATCAGTCTGACATTTTCCACCAAGCCATGGCAATTTCAAGTAAATTGGTCATAGAATAGGACCAAACACAGGGGGTTTACTGAAGTTAAAATGCAAAAAGCCAACTGAAAATGAAATCAAAATGTTAAAGGTGGAAAGTTGTTTAATATTTCAATTCTAATTTTGATGACTGATGTAATCTTAAATTTGAAACTCATTCAACTTTTTTGTCATATATATTTGTTGTTTATAATCATCTCATGTATTTGTTGTGATTTTATACAGAAAAGTTATGTTCTATGGTCGTTGATATTAAATTTACCAAAGAGGATTTCTAGAATTAGTGCACTTTCAATATATTCTCATTTTAATAAATTTCTTCCTCTTTTAATCAGAAGGCATAGACATAGCTTCAGACATCATTACAGACAACGAACCAGACAATTTCTCATGTTTACTATCTGTACTTGAAATGCCAAGAAACAAAAAACAAACAACCCGTTAAATTACTGAGCAGGATGAATTTCCTTTCCAAGAAAAATACTTGTTGGGTACCTAGCCATACCAACACCTGCAGAAATGGAAAATCTGACATGGCAGCAAAAGAATCTATAAAAATGAACATCTTAAATTTGAAAATCCTCGATGCAGGCTTCAGAGTAACTATAAACTCAAACATTCTAAAGAAGTGGTAAGTGTTATAAAACTTCTACCCAAACAACAAACTTTACAAAATTAAACTGATTCTTGGAGAATGGCATCATGGTCTCAGACAAATGAACATCCTCTTGAATTCACAGCAGGTCAGGAGGCATATACTGTAAAACATATTCTAACCAGTTTTAGTGACCTTGTTCCTATACGTCAACAATTTTATGACATATCTAATCTAAAGGTCATTTTCAAGAAAATAAAAGTAGAAACTATATTAGCCTACTTGAAACACAAATTGTAGCACTAAATAACCCTGTTCTAAAGGCATAACTGGAGAGTGATGGAATCAATGACCCAGACGATTGTTTACATGCCATAAATTTAATAAAAATTATTTTTTGTTGATATGTCATTAAAACAGAAAAATTGAATCAAATCAGAACTGCCATCTTTAAGTAAAAATCATGAATAGATTTGTTATATTGATAGACTAAAGCGTTAAATTAAATGTTTTGTGGTTATATATTCACACACACTAATTCTAGAAATTCTCTTTGGTAAATTTAATATCAACGACCATAGAACAAATTTTCTGCATAGAATGACAAATACGTGGGATGATTATAAAAAACAAAAATATATGACAAAATTTGAATGAGTTTCAAATTTAAGATTACATTAATTATCAAAATTAGAAATGAAATATTGAACATCTTTCAACCTTTAACATTTTGATTTCATCTTCAGTTGGCTTTTTGCATTTTAGCTTCAGTAAAACCTCTGTGTTTGTTCCCAATCTATGTCCAATTTACTTGAAATTACGATGGCTCGTTGGAAAATATCAGACTTATTGATAGAGATTTTAACTCAATTTCTTCCACTTTTGTTACTGTCGCATATCTATCTGAGCACCTCAAGGCAGTGTAATGGATAGCAAGCTGATATCACTAGAACAATGATGACTGAGTAGTGAGTTTGATCCTCACTAGGAGCCACTACGCATTGTGCCACATCTAAGCTACGCTTGGAAAATCACTATGGGCACCTTGGCATGGTATAATGGTAAGCAAGCTTGTCTTGCTAGATCAGTTATGACTGAAAAGTGAGTTTGATCATCACTAGGTGCTCCATATATTTGGTCTTGTGCCACATCTAAGCTACACTTAGAAAATAACCATACACACATCTATCTATCTTTTTCTATTTTTCAAAAATATTTTCAAAATTTAAAATTGCCAGCATCTCTCGTCCATATGCAGATGTAGTCGCATCAACATAAACAAACTTAGTCTGTTAAAGTCCTAAGGGACAAAATGCATCACACAAAAACAAACTTTATTCAATGAAGGTCTAAGGGACAAAATGCATCACACAAAAACAAACTTTATTCAATGAAGGTCTAAGGGACAAAATGCATCACGCAAAAGCTTTTTCCACTTTGTCATACATCTTTACTCCAAAACTGTTCTTGATATATAAAAATTATATATATATATATATATATATATATATATATATATATATATATATATATATATATATATATTAGGTTGTTGCAAAAATAATGATGTAATAATGTCGTTTTTTGACATTAAAAAATACGTCAAAAAACGACATTATTACATCATTATTTTTGCACCAACCTAATATATATATATTAGTAAATTAAAAGATTGAAAAATTCACTGTTAACATGACCTGGGTTTCAAGCTTATGGTCTCATCAAGTGGTTTTTGGTAGAATTATTTAGCAAGAAACCACCTGATGAGACTATAAGTTTGAAACTTGGGACATATTAACAGTGAATTTTTCTATCTTTTATATCACTATTATCCACTCTACACGTTCAATTTTTTAGAATTGTGTATTGAGCACTTTCTTAAAATATCCATTCTCTAGTCTGACTGAATATTTTATATATATATATATATATATATATATATATATATATATATATATATATATATATATATATACACTTTGAAAGAAAACTTGTAATTATATTTTCTATCATTTCCAGGTCCCTGTGAAATGTCTTCATGGAGATTTGTATGTTCGAATTTCTGTTCATGTTTACAATGAATTTGCTGAATACAAATTTCTTGGAGAGGCTGTGTTGGAATTGGCTGCCAAGAGGGAAACAAAATCCTTTGATGGATGACATCCAAACAGGGAATTTCTGCTTTTATCATCTGCAACTCGATTTGAAAAGACCAAATCTGCCAGTTTGGCATTTTATAGAATCCACAATTCATCTGTGGATTCATTCTTTTCAAGTTCGTTTTAATTCTTTACAGAATTTTTTTACAGTATTTTTCTTTCTTTTAAACCAAAAATAAAATCAATTTGAATATTTCAAATTGTACGTGTTTCTCCTTTTAGAAATGCCATAAACAATTGAAAAGAAGTGTGTACAGATGGAATTAATTTGAATGATTCTCAAACGGATGGTACTTGATGTGAAAAGATGGTTATATTAAGAAGAGGAAATACTCATTTTATGAAATCTTCTTCCATGGTGGGTTTTAATAGAATGTCTACTGTAGCACAAGGGTTAGCTTGCATGTTTCACTAATTAATATACTGTAATAGTGATTTTAAATCTCATGGATGTCCCTTTATTGTAGCCTTGTGTCAGTCTAATATAGATTTATAATGCAATATTACACAATATCACTAAATATTGTGGGTTGATTTTCATACATCTAATATAAATATGTATCTGTATGTATGCAAAAAGTTTTTGTAAAATTTTACAGCTTTTTTAGACAAAATCATTTCTTTATTCAGTCATTAGAGTATTTTTATCATGCTGTCTACGACCTTAAATAATTTTTTAAATAAATTATGTTTTCCATTATTTAATATTGGAAAACAGCTTGATTTTATGAATTCTTTGGGGAATTTTTCAGTATTTTTAAAACTTGTATTTTGCTTCTTTTATGAGACAATGGCCAAAATATTTACAGACTAGAGTTCAAAAGTTTGAAGCAAACCCCAGAATTAAGATTGGATGAACTTGACAGAAAAGTGAAAAAAAATGAAAAAAGCTCTTAGAGTCAATGAAAAAAAATGGAATTAATTATCAAACTTATACTTTCAGAAACTTCTGCAATGAATGCCAAAAAATTTGTGCTGCAGTAATGAAGGCTAAAGGAGGATATTTTGACGAGAACAAAATTTAATCATAAAATGATTTTTTTCTTTTTGTCATTGTAAAAAATTGTTTCACTTTTTTCTTTTTTTAACTATGTATAATAATTTTTTCTTAAAGTACAAAAAAAGTACTTTTTGGCCCAATTTAAAAATTTACCAGGGGATTCTTTCAAACTTGATTTGTATCAATATCTCAGTTACATTCAAAGAGGTCAAGTCAGGGTAAGGTTGGGGTGTCTAAATTTAAAGCAGAAGATGACATCGTCTAGCCAGGTTAATTGATACAAATTATTAAGCCTTACACCCCTTTTTGAAATAATTGCTCTAGCCGTTACGATAGTAATTTTAAATTTCAAGAATTAGTTATTCCAAAAATTTCGCTTGAAGATGGAACATAGCTTGGTACTTTAATTCAATTTAATTCAAATAATTATATTGAAGTTTTCGGCTCTTGTTTTGAAATATGAGAACTCTTATGTAGCGCTGGAATCATATTTTTAAATAAATAATTATATTTATGCTCTACTTTTGTATCGAGCACTATTTTTTAAAAATAATAACAAAAATACAAAAGAACATTGGATTATTTACCTAACGAGTTCTTTCTTATTTTCTATATATTTTCACACACACACACACACATATATATATATATATATATATATATAGTTAAATTCCCAGATCAATTCTGTGGACAAGACAGATTGGTATAAATAAAATGACAATTGGAAAAAAAGATCTTAGATTTTGCCGACGCAAGAACATTTCGGTTTCATTTTTGCCTTGAAAAAAGTCGGAAGACGAAATGCATCTGCAAAATCTAAGATCTTTTTTTCCAATTGTCATTTTATTTATACCATATATATATATATATATATATATATATATATATATATATATGAGTGTGTCTGTTTGTGTTTTGAACAATAAAAAATATTAAAAAATTAAAAAGTTAAAATTTTAAAAAAATAAAATTAAAATATATATATATATATATATATATATATATATATATATATATATGAAAGTGGACACTGAGGTCAAAATCATGCAGTAGCAGTCTGCGTCAGAGACCATGTGAAATATTGTATTAAACAGATTGTTGTCACTTGGTGTTGACTTCACATATGCTTGATCTCTGATATCTTTTACCCATAAATATAACATACCTTTAAACTATATTTCTATCATGCACACACACACACACACAGATATATATATATATATATATATATATATATGCCTTGAATGGCATCCTTCCTAGAGATGATATCTGGATAAAAAAACACTTGGTGTACTTGAACTATCATGAGTGTCTCAGTTGGAAATAATTTTCCTGTGCTACATCTTGGAAAAAAGGGGGAAGAAAGAGAGGCAGGAGAATGTCTTTTTATAGACTTCAACAGTGCCACCTAACGGTGTTTGATGAAACCAAGTGGGGGTAATCATATTTCCAGTTCCTTTACTCTTAGCATCATGGGAAAATTTCTTTTTCTTTTTCTTTTTTTTATTATCCATTATTATTTATTTTTATTTTTTATCAATTTCATTTCATTTTCCCACTGATTCATACTTTTTTCCCCAAGGGTATCAAGGATGAAAGTCAATCTAATAAACTCAACTGGAATTGAAACTTAGCTCATCAACATCTCATTCCATACCCTCTAAATATTACACCACCTGAGCATCCACATGATTATTTACTTGTATCTGATTTTCAGATTGAAGACAAATCTTGTCACAAACTCATTCACTGGATTCAAAATATGCCCTTTTCAAATGACATATGGTGGCATTAAAGGATTTTAAAAATACAATTCAATCGAGACTGGCAAATAACAAACAACTTCCAGCAAAAGTTTAGGCAAAGATTTTGAATGTGAGACTGAAAAATGAAAACATTATGGACAACATTTATTAAAAATATTCGTAAGTTATTGATAGCTTATTTCAGACTTGCTTTCACAATGTGGCAAGTAAATATGGAAACCATAACACCGATACAGTGTAACCCGGATATAAGAGAGTTGTCGGGACCGGAGACGAAGTCTCTTATATCCGGGTTTCTATTATATTCGGGTTTAGTCTATTATATATACATTATCATAGGCTCTAATTTGGGACCAGATAAAATCTCTCTTATATTCGGGTCTCTTATATCCGGGTTACACTGTATTAGATTTTTATAAACCTATTGTATTTCTTGAAGTAAGTAGGTACATTGTACAACTGGTAGACATAATCTATTTTAATAAAGCCTTCCACTCTCATCATTCATTAGCAAGTAAAATTAACTCTTGGAGAATATTTGGAAATTGAATTGAAGATTGATTTGTTTTTTTACGGATTATCAACCCTTTGTTGGTTATTTAAAGCCAAAACATAGTTTGGATTGTAAGAATAATTCTTTCATTTTCTTGTAAGTGAATATTACCATAACAATTTTTTTGAGAATAGTAATGAATTTTCCAGATACATGTCATACTATTTAATCCATAGCTGAGAGGAAGACAATGTATTCATATCTTTCTTAATGATATATGCGTGCAAGTGATTGGAATGAACTTGGCTGGAATTTGAACACAGCTTTCTGATGTCTTATTCCAAGTCACAATCTATTACATTGGCCACACATCCATTGGTAATTGGATTAAACCATGGTTAAACCAGTGATTAAACCATGAAAGAAAACACAGATTAGTCATTTGGGGTAAAGCATCACCCTGGATGCATATTAGACTTGGGGTACCTTAGGCCTTTATCATTGGTAGCATTCTGTTTGTCGTAAATGATATTGACACTAATATTAGTGTACAACCCAAATTTACTGATGGTGCTAAAGTTCTTTGTTCAATAATCTAACGTCACTTCTTCTTTTTCATGACAAGAGGATTTACATTCTCTTTTTGAATTGAGCGAAGATTTACAGTTGATGTTCAACAATGTTGTATGTAAATACCTACTCTTTGGAAATACACCGTTGTGCAAATTAATTGAAACAAAACAAATGATTCCATTATTCTTTACATTTGTTTCCTATTTTTCCACTGAACCATGACCCAGTTCTCATGTTAGTATTTAATATATCCATTCCACGAAGTTGTTCCTTGCAGATTGACCCCAGATTCTCGATTGGATTTAAATCAGAAGAGTTTCCAGACCAATCTATAGTACTTTGATTTGCTCACTGGTAAGGCTTGCCAATGTGTTTGTGCAGCGTTACAATTTTCATATGCTTACTTGGAGTAACGTCCATTGCAAACAATGGCTGTAGGACAACTAATCGACAAATTTCATCGTACACCCTAAAAATAGATTCATATTACTGCACACCACTGCAAATGACCAAATCTGAGGAAAAATAGAAATTGATTATACCCTGTCACCCAGTGGATCTAAAACTGACCGTATGGTGAAAGAAAGGAAACTAAAGCAGTTGTTTCAATTAATTTGCACAATATTTACATGTTGTCCTCATTTTTGTTGCCATATTTGTTACAATGTTTTGGCCACTGTACGCTCCAGACTTCTTCAGGTGGTTGGAATGTCGAACTGAACCCTTTATTTCGCTCATTGGGGTAAACTGTTCTAGTTCCATGTGCCATGTTTAATGGATGTCAGTTATCAGTTATCTCCTGTTAACTTCCATCTGAAAGTTCTCCACTGCCTTAACCGGGTATTGAACTCACACTCTTTGGGTCCTGTCACTGGATCTAGCACAGTGGATAAAGGCATTGATTAGATCCAGTGACAGGACCCAAAGAGTGTGAGTTCAATACCTGGTTAAGGCAGTGGTGAACTTGGAGAGGGGAATTAACAATAGATAACTGATATCCATTAAACATGACACGTGGAACTAGAACAGTGAGTGAAAATAAAGGGTTAAGTTTGACATTCCAACCACCTGAAGAAGGCCAGAGCATACAATGGCCGAAACGTTGTA
Source organism: Acanthosepion lycidas (assembly GCA_963932145.1). NCBI lineage: Eukaryota > Metazoa > Mollusca > Cephalopoda > Sepiida > Sepiidae > Acanthosepion > Acanthosepion lycidas. Next base: position 104,735,497 of record OZ010591.1, read on the forward strand.
ATGAATATGGTGATAAAGATGAGGACAATAGTCCAAATAATACCTCATCTCAGAAACATAGACAGATACTGAAGGTCCGAAATGTTGTAATAAATATGGCAACAAAGATGAGGACAATAGTCTGAATAATGTAAATAGTGTATATAATACCTCATCTCAGAAATATAGACAGATACTAATTTGCACAAGTATTGTGTAATAATCCAGTATATGATTGTTTCATTGACAATGTTTTAATGGAGTTTGTAATTCTAGAAAGGAAAGGTGGAGTAATGGATTATGGCTCAGACTGAGAAATTGGAGAGCTAAGTTCGAATCCTAGTTGAGTTTGTTACATTTATTTATATACTAATAGCCTTGGTCAAGGTATGAATCCAATTCTTCTACCCTCCACCCCAGCTAAGGACTGACTAGGTCCTATAGCCTTGGGTAGTGAACAGTCTAGGAGAAGGCCAATGTGAATTCAAAATCTCCAATTATGGGTAAACAGTAGGGCAGACTGGCATCCTCAGCCTTGGGTGGCAACCAGTCTAGGAGAAGGAAAAACTCTGAATTCTAAACCAGCCTCAAGTAGGATGGGCTTCTTCAGGGTATCTTACCCAGGAAACATCATGGTCACTGCAGTTACAGTAGATGTGGTGCTCCTATGGGTTACGAGCAGTGATGGCATCCTACCTATTACACTGGTTTGTGCAAACCAATTCTTAAAATTATAAAAGCTTAGCTAAATGGCTGTTGGATTATCTGAAAATAATCTTATATATTAATAGCTGGTATATAATGGCTAAAAATATAATTAATACCATTGCTATAAGTTCTTTGGAGGCTAAAAAGGGGTTTCTGTAATGAACATAATTTATTCTGACAAAAGAAATTGTCTTGAAGTTAAAACTGTAGCAAATCTTAAAAGTCTTAAATTTAATAGGTCTTCCATTGGATCTTTGGCACTGCAGTGATTCAGTGTGACTAAGAAACCTTAACAGAGCTGAAGACACTAGAGTCAAAAAGCCTCAGACTTCTAAACAGAAATATGATGAGAACAGAATTTCAATCTGGAAATATCTTAATAAATAAATGTTTTCTATTGAATTATCAAAATGGTTTAATTCTTTTTGATACTATAAAAGGATTTGTTTCCATTCTCAGATTGAAAGGAAAACAAGCAGAATAGGTTCCTAAAGATTACCTGACTTTATAGAACTGGTTCCTGGAAATCTGGGATGCCATTATTAGTTACAGGTCTTGTTATAAATTCTAGAAAAAAATCTTGGAGTCTGGCTGCCCCAATGACCAAAGCTTCAAATAACAAAGCCAAAGTTGTAATGAATGCAAACAGAATCAGTCATCAACAGACTGAGCAATCTGAAAGTATGTCCACCTAGTGTGGTGGAATTCCTGGTTTATCAAAGATATTAAAAAATTGGAAGCAGTTGATAGAACCAAAAAGAAAGATGATTTTTATAAGTATACTTTACCATCAAAAACTGAATTTGCATCATATTTTATTCAGAAAAAAAAGAAAAAAATTGAGGTGATTTGATTGAATGAATTTACAAATACTGATTATCAGAAGTTCTTGGAGATAAGAGCAAACAAAGATCTTTGAAAAGACATCATAAAACCTTAATCAAACATTAAGAGAATCAGCAATAATATTGATCCTGATCTGACATCTCAACTTCAGTCACTTTCTCACACTGTTGAGTTGCTTCCCTGTGCTTTTTCTAGAAATACTTTCATGGTAAATATTTGGATGAGCTCTTTGTTATGTTGTAAATACTCATTGGGGATAGTTTTTAAATTGTTGTTTTATTCACCTCCCCCCACAGACAATGAATTGTACATATGGGGACTAGTTAGGATTTGCATAGAGACATGAGGTATTATGGTGAATGTAATAAGAAAGGTAAGTAAGAATGTGTTGTTTTGGTGTTAGGAATATTGTTTGTACGTTTGGGTCAGTGTTTGTGGCTAGCTTAAGTTTAAAATTAAGACAGAAAAGGATTGTCCTTTTTCCCCAATTTTGGACTTGTGCTACATTTTTTGTATTTGAAACAGAAATAAATATCGCTCTTCATTATATTACCTAGACTTTAGGAATCTATATATAGTACTAGATTAGCAACAAGGTCTTATCAATTCACAGTTGAATTTACTTAGATGCAACTGTAAATTCTATGCTAACAGTTTCTTTTATCATGTTGGGGATGTGCAGAATTAATTAATTGTAATTGAGTGAATCAGAAGGAATTTGTGTAGGTTGCGTGTCTTTCTGCATCCACAAACAAATAAATAAACAAATTTTAAATACAATCAAAAACAGGACATATTCAATTTAGAAACCAACAAAACATTTATATACTATTCAAAGTAATATATATACAGGATATTTTGGTATATGTTACTATGGCAAAGTGTGTGTGATATTTGAGGTTTTGGTGTATCTCTTTTTGTATTTGTATATTCAGTTACAGTCTTGTATTAATTAATATTAAAAATGTCGATGTTAAGTGTTTTTAGGAACGAGTTCTTATAGAGTGGTCTATCTTTGACTGTAATATTTCTGAATTGTTCGAATGTTGATTTTTACTTAATAATGTTGTGAATATAGTTCACTTTGGATAAGCAAGGTTGTTTTAGGTTTGCGATTTGATGTCCACAGAGTTGGTCGAGTTTAAATTGCAAGTGAGTCAGCGTTGATGCACTTTTTGCACGGTAAAGTCATGATTTTGAGTGATGTGGAGTATGTTGGCAATTTCTCTGTGGATGTTCGTCTCTGACTGCTTTGGTCAGTTGGTGTTTTCTTTTTATATGTTTTTGAAAGTCCAAAATCGGCTCTAAGAAGTTTTGGGGCAATTTTGTTTTGCACGTGAAACTTTCAGATTATTGTGTCGTTAACCAATGAGATTTGTTGATTCGCCTCGTACGGTTTTTTATTGGTCAAAGTTTTCCATATGTAGGCATAAGGTATAGACTGTTCTGTTACTAGGGGTGATACGTAGAAAAGGACGAGTCTACAATCGCACTTCTTGTTTGTGGAAATCTCTTTTCCGGCTCTATACTTTCTGGCCAACTTTGATCTTCAGAAATTTAAATACAATGTCAATCACTATCGACTGTCATTCTGATAACTCTTCTATTGCTTTTGCTCCTTCATAATGTTTTCTATTTTCTAATTCTTTCACATCCAGTGTGTCTTAGTGGCTTAACTACCATGTTTGGGGTGAACTAGATTAAAAAAAAAAAAGTCACAACAAAAAGATGCTCATTTTCATTACTTCTCTTCCTTGAGCGTCTCTTGGGACTTAAAGTCAATCCAGATCCATTACTAAAGATACTAGAAAAATGGTCGGTTGCCTGTACCACTCCAGTAAGTACTTGACTCCTTCTGCTATCCTCTACCTTTACAAGAGACAAAATGGTGTCCTGCTACCATATCTAGGTGGCATCTGCCCAGTCTTCGCTTTCTAGTCTCGATAGAGACCTAAAACATCTACGCGTCCTTGTGAGTGATGAATTATTTTCCACTCTGAAACCCCTTTTCCACAGATGTAACGTTGCAAGCCTCTTGCTGCTTTATTGCTATTTAAATGGAAAGCATTCATTATTTCCAGCAGTTCTAAACATCATGGCTAAGACCTGCAATATCATGCACACTGTGACAGACCCTCCTCATTCTCTTTGTATTCCATTAGTGATATGTAAGTTTCTGGAACCAATTCCCAAGAAGATGCTCTTCCCCAATCTCTGTAATGTTAATTAGTTCAAGTCTTAGGTTAACCATTATCTTCCCCACATATCCACCTAAAGTGAACATCTTACACTGTAACCCTCTACCTCGAGTGGCTCTTGGGCCTTGTACAGGGTGAACATTATGGTAAAAGAAAAAAAAAAGAAAAACAATTATTACCAACTGGAGTAAATTTATGAATAAAGCAGTTTGCAAAAAAACAGTTCAGGAATTTAAGTACACGGGAGAACCCCCCCCCCAAAAAAAAAAAAATATTGAAGAATTCTACGAGGAATTCTAATTGGTCTACGTCCTTCTTAACTTTTAGTGGTATGATTATGATAAAATGAAACCGCACATTTCTGGTTTCATATTTTTAGAATTATTTTAAGTCTTTGTAAAGAACGAACCGGCAGAATCTGTTCCAAGGGAAGTAATTCAATAATTTATAAAATTAATTTCATCGGTTACTTCCCGTTGTAAATTCTAAATAATTGTTTGATTAGACCGTTGATTTATCGGTTGAAATTTAAATGAAAAATTGAAATTGTGAGAAGAGAGGCCAAAAAAGGAAGAACAAACTTGTATCGAAGTATTTATAATAAGCGTAATCATGTGTTAGGCTCCAGAGAGCATTTCTGATTTTTGGCGCGTAGGCGTTGCTGCCAACTTGAACAGGTCAACCGCACGAACGTAGGCGAAAACATGATTTTATATTTGTACCCTTTTTCGTAATTATTTAATAAACTAGGCTTTTGTGTTTGGCACAAGAATTTAGATGGAAATAACATTTTTATAATTCAGCTTTATGGTTGGGAATCTATCGATGGGTTCCACGGCTCTCTGGGTTGGGAAAACAAATCACCCTCTTCTTTCCGCATTTTATTTTATAACTTTAGGGAGTTATCAACCCTATCGGCCATTATTCCTGTTGTGACGTCACTTCCGTTTCTCATACAATTAGGAAATTACTACGAAAGGAATGCAAGACAAAATAGATTTGTTTTTATATTAAAGTTCACTCAATACAAAACCCGGGAGCTACTTAAGGTATAGGATTACTGCTAAAAAAATTGTTTTGCTGAATGAGCTAGGTAATATAAATAAAATTGGGGGTGGTAGGAAGAGAAGATTATATGAATAAGGAAGTTAGATAACGATTGAGTGTTGAATTAAATAGCCTCAGAATCAAGAGCGAGAGAAGGCCACCCGAACACCTCATTGTTTATTAACGTTTTCACGGTGCTAGATCGATTCGTGATAAGGCGCGTTAGTTGCCGAGGTGACGAGGGAATGTGTAGCTGGTAGGCCTGTATTTTTACGAAACGGGGTTGCATGCTTGCCTACGCACGTTTTTGTTGATAGAAGCCATGGTGGTGGGTCGATTCGTGATAGGGTGTTTTGGTTGTCGAGGTGACGGTGGATTGGTGTAGCTGGTAGGCCAGTGTTGTATGATACGGGGTCGCATGCTTGCGGAGTCGTTTGTTTGCGGAGTCACTATGCCGAGGTGACGGCGGTCGCAATGAGGAAAGCTTGTAGCTGAGTGGTGTCGACGTTGAGATGTTATGTGGGGAAAAAAGGAATGGCTTACCTCCCAAACGCCCTGGCGTCTGTCTGGCCTGTGGGTTAAGAAAGGAAAGGATCCAAGATGGCGTCCGTGACTTTTAATATTTATGGTCTCGTGCGGTCACGCAAAGTCGCGTTACACGCATGGTAATGAGGTGTTTCTGGACTCCATAAAAGCAGGTCGCTTGGAAAAAATGAACAGAACACCATTTCACCAGTGTTCGATGTACATGGCTTTGCGTTGCAGCGTGCGAGACATTTTCCGACGGAAAGAGTTGCGTCCCTTCACCCTTGAATTTGACACCCTTGCTACAAGCTATTTCGGCCATTACTACAACATGGACAGATTCGACTTGAAGTTGATACCAGAGTTCGACGGTTCCCCTGCTGGCCCGTCTGTGGTCGAGTGGTGGGAAAAGGCCGAGCGGGTCTGCCGGCTGTGTAAAGTTAAAGATCCCGCACTGGTCATCCCTCTGAGGCTCACCAAAGGAGCTTACGCCGTGTATCAGCAGCTCAGGGATGACGCAGACTTGGAGGAAAAGAAATTAAGCAGGCTCTATACGTGGCATTCGGTGCGGACCCCTTTGTTTCCTGGAGGCAGTTCACCGAACGGCGGCTTGGGCCAGATGAAACGGTAGATGTCTATCTGGCCGATTTGAGGAAGCTGGCCGCACCGTTCGGTGGAGCAAGCGACCAAATCCTAGGATGCGCCTTTCTGGCCGGACTCCCAGACAACGCCAGTCGACTGCTACGAGCATCGTCAAGGCTCAATGAGCTGGGGTTAGACGAGTTACTGGCCAGAGCCCGGAATATTCTGAAGGACGACGCGGAGCCTGTCTCAGCAGCTGTGGAAGCACCCGCACCGCCAACTGAGGACACAAGGTGCTATAAATGTGGCGAACTGAACCACTTCTCCAAAGACTGCCGAAGCCGAAGCAGTGCGAAGGATACGCATAACCGAGGAACACGGAGACGTATGCGTTGCTACAGGTGCAACAAGCTGGGCCACGTAGCAAGAAGCTGTCCGGGAAACGGGCAAGGGGAGTAAGCTACAGCGCCAGTCTTCTCCCCAGATCACCGCTGAACAAGGCGCTACCCGCAGTGAGCGTGCGGATTAACGGGCGTGAGCGCTTCGCGCTTGTAGACACCGGGTGCACCCAGACCCTTGTGCGCAAGGCATGTTGTGACACGTGGGATGAGAAAAAGATTCCAATTCTGACTGTTGGCGGGGGCTCGCTAGCCTCTTGTGGAGTGAGCGTCATCCGCGCAAGCATCGGCGATGGGCCTGCAGTAGCCGTACAAGCCCTGGTCGTGGACGGAGAACTGCTCGGCTATGATCTGCTCCTGGGAATGGACGTCATCAAAAAAGTGGGTGGCGTCCATGTTGACGAAGAGGGTCGGGCGCGTTTTACTGAAACTGGTCTTGCTCTAAGTGCAGCAATGGAGCTAGAACGGCCTGACTTTCGTGCGGAATTCGACCAGCGCACAAAGTCCTGGACAGTTTCCTGGAAATGGTCGGACGATCAACCGCCAGAGAAGCTGTACAACAGTGTGCCAGAGTATAAAATCCCCCCGCTAGCTCGTGCGGAATACGACAAGGAGTTGCGAGCCTGGATTAATAACGGGTGGTTGGTTCCTTATCCAGAGAAGGAATTGGGGCCCCCGAAGGGCCTGATCCCGCTAATGGCGGTTCTCCAGCACAACAAACAAAAGGTGAGGCCAGTGCTCGACTATCGGGAACTGAACGAGCACGTGGACCCTTTTACAGCCCGCGCGGACGTGTGTACCGAGAAGCTAAGGGAATGCCGACAGGCAGGATCAAATGTATCTGTGTTGGATCTTCGCAAGGCATACCTTCAAGTGCGTGTGCACCAATCACTGTGGCCCTATCAAACTGTGCTTTTCAAGGGGCAAAGGTATTGCCTGACCCGCATGGGGTTTGGACTCAATGTGGCGTCATCAATTATGCAGATGATTGTTGACGCCATTCTGACGAAGGATGAGCGTATACGGCGGGCAACATCTGCATATATTGATGACGTGTACGTGAACGAGGGAGTCATATCTGCGGCGCGCGTGAAGGAGCATCTCTACAACTTTGGCCTCCTCAGCAAGGAACCGGAGAGGCTGCAGGATGGTGCACGAGTGCTTGGTTTGCAGGTCTGGGGAGAGGATGACGTTCTGTATTGGAAACGGGGAAACGAGGTCCCAGACATGCCCACCGTTGTCACGCGGCGAAGCATATTTTCCTTGTGCGACAAGTTAGTTGGGCACCTTCCTGTAGGTGGCTGGCTGCGTGTTGCGGTGGCGTTCATCAAGCGGAGAGCATCTGATGTCACCACTGGATGGGATGACGAAGTTCACGACGCCCCTCTCCTCACCATGATGAGGGAGGTCCTCGCTAGAGTACGCAAGGAAGACCCAGCGCGGGGCAGATGGTGCGTCGACAGCCAAGACCTCAGTGTGTGGGTTGACGCAAGCTCTCTTTCAACCGGTGTATCGATAGTTCACGATGGAGCCGTGGTGGAAGATGCTTGCTTGTTACGTCCAGAAAAGGACTCCCAGGACATAAACCTAGCAGAGCTCGATACTGTCATCAAGGGGATCAACTTGGCGATCCTCTGGAAGTCGACCACCCTGCGTCTGTTCACGGATTCCGCTTGCGTCTATAAGTGGATCTCTGATACCCTTACCGGGAGGGCCAGGGTGCGGACTAAAGCCGCCAGCGAGATGCTTATCCGACGACGGCTCGACACGATCGTGAAGCTGGTGCAAGAGTACGCACTGACAATGGAGGTGTCCCTGGTGAAATCTAGCCTCAACAAGGCAGATTGTTTAACGAGGGTGCCCCAAAGGTGGCTTGACGCCACTAAGAAAGCTATTGAGCCCGTGCAACCCCCCTGCGCTGCGTCCATGAGTCTCGTTCGATCTAATCGGATCAAAGAAGTCCACCAACAAAGCGGGCACCCTGGACTCAAGCGGACCCTGTATTTCGCCAAGTTGGTTGACCTAGGAGTACAAAAGACAGACGTCAGAAGAGTGGTCAGAAACTGCGTGGCGTGCCAGTCTATAGACCCAGCATCCGTTCGCTGGAAGAAAGGGCAGCTGAGCGTGAGGAACCACTGGAGCCGGCTGGCGATAGATGTTACTCACCACAACGGCGAGGATTTCCTGACGCTCATTGATTGCGGTCCATCCAGATTTGCGATATGGCGGCTGCTGCGTCGGCAAGATTAAGCCACCATCATCCGTCACTTAAATGGTATCTTCCTTGAACGTGGCCCCCCAACGGAGATATTAACCGACAATGGCACTGCATTCAACAGTGAGCAGTTCAGGAGGTTTGCGGATGCCTGGGGAGTGCAACCACGGTTCCGGTGCGCCCACGTACCGAGTGGAAATGGGATCATCGAGCGGAACCACAGGACCGTCAAGACCATCGCAGCCAGGACGGGCTGCGCGGTGTCTGAGGCGGTCTACTTGTACAACGTGACCCCGAAGGATGATGTCTCACCCTCTACGACGCCAGCCGACACATTGCATAGGTACCACGTCAGAGTGAAGGGCATAGTTCCGCTGACGGAACTGAAAGTAACCGGAGACAGGCTGAAGAAAGGCGATGTCGTCTGGGTTAAAAACCCGCGCAGCAAGTGCACGACGAAATACGGAACCGGGCGCGTCACTGAGGTGATCAGCCCACAGGCGGTGCGGGTCGACGGTGTGCCCCGTCACGTTAAGGACCTGCGGCCGGCGACGCAGTTGCAACCATCGCTGGACGACGGGAGCGAATCGGAATCTGAGACCAGTGAGGCATCCCTCTGGTTCATGCCAGCTCCATCAGGCAGTGACTCAGATATCAGCAGCCTTGCAAGGGACGCGGTGTTTTTCGACCCTCAGACCGCGGACATGAGCGCAAGCGACGATGAGGCTCGCAGCGTCCCTCTTCGAAGAAGCACCGGGCGAAAGCGATCGCCGCCTCCCTGTCACCTCTGTGATCATGAGATCAGGGGGGAGTGTGGGGAAAAAAAGGAATGGCTTACCTCCCAAACGCCCTCGCGTCTGTCTGGCCTGTGGGTTAAGAAAGGAAAGGATCCAAGATGGCGTCCGTGACTTTTAATATTTACGGTCTCGTGCGGTCACGCAAAGTCGCGTTACGCGCATGGTAATGAGGTGTTTCTGGACTCCATAAAAGCAGGTCGCTTGGAAAAAAATGAACAGAACATCATTTCACCAGTGTTCGGTGTACATGGCTTTGCGTTGCAGCGTGCGAGACATTTTCCGACGGAAAGAGTTGCGTCCCTTTCACCCTTGAATTTGACACCCTTGCTACATGTTATTAATCACGACGGTTGTCGTCTAAAGACTGGCGGTGTCGAAGCTGGATAGTCGGCTACTGTAGTGAGTTGAGTCTGCCGAGGTTACGGCATCCGCGACGAGGAAATGTTGTAGCAGGTTGGTGACGACATTTAGATGATATTCTGCTGGATTTCGTGTGTGAAGTATCGGGTGATTAATCAAGCTTGGGAGTGGTAACTGCCGTGTTGAGAGGATTGGTCATGGCGGCGACAGCCCCCTGCGAGTCGGCAGGTGGCCAGACGGCCTGCAGCTGTTTGTCGTAGTAATTCGTGGCCTGCTTTTAAGGAGATCTAGCATTCCTCAGGGTCATCTAACTTTCCGGTCGGAACGTTCGTGATTGGCTGCTGTCGCTTTCATTGCAGAGGCTTGCTTCTTGGACCGGATGTGATGCTCGGAACCTATGTACAGAAAACAACTTTTTAAAACGTTGTTCTCTGCCTTCATGAAGTTCACATCCGGCCTGCATGCAGAATGAATCAGAAAGAGATCTAATTGTAACGGAGTATAACATATCACCCCAAAGAAAACTAAACAAGAAAAAAGGAATAGATAACATGAAATTCTCGATACGATTGTAAAAAGAGACAGCAAATAATGCCAAGGGATAGTATAGAATATAGGACATTACACCAAGAAAATAAGAAACAAATACAGACAGACAAAAAGTGCATGGTGAAGTGAAAAATGTGCAGATATGCATAAAATAATAACAGAAATAAGAGGAGAAAAGACACGCTTATCGACAGGATGCATAAAATCAAAACGGGGAAGGTTGATAGTAAAGAAAGGGAAAATAGACAAAAATATGTAAGGACTAGAAGTAAAATCGGTGCTAAGCAAATTGAACAGGAACAAAGCAGCAGGACGAAATGCAATTGTAATAGAGATGTTGGCAGCTTTGGATAATTTTGGTACTGACAAAATTACTGACATAATAAATGAAATGACAGTGGCGATATACCGGAAGACCATAGCAAATCCATTTACGCAGCACTGTCTAAGAATCCAGGGGCAAACGAATCAATTAGACAAACAGCCAAATATTCGACATAAAAATATCACCCGAATTCTGGTGAATAGAGCGCGTAGCAGAATTTGACGGGAAATCGGACAAGATCAGTGTGGTTTCGTTAAAGATCCTGGAACAAGGAAAGTGAAATTTATGTTCAGATAGATACCAGAAAGACCAATACAAATACAGAAGAATGTGTAGCTGTGTTTAGAAAATTACAGGAACTCCTACGAAAGGCAATGAATGAAGGCAAGATGAAAGGATTAAGCATAAATTTGGTCTCTGTTTCGGGTTCGAAGGGAAATGAGTATACAACAGAAATTAAAGGAAATAATAATAATAATAATAATAATAATAATAATAATAATAAAGGAACAAACAACACATTGAGAAAAACCCTGGAAATCCTAGCTTGAGAGTATTGTGGGTAAGTTTATGCATTGAGAGATAAACGCGTGTATCTTCTGAAATGCCCACAATAAACATGGCAGACTCGGAATGTGAGTCCACGCAAATAAATCTAAGAAACAACAATAATTAATATATATGTACAAATAAATAATAATATATTAACAAGAAAAGTAGACAAGTGATAAAAAACAATGTGACAAATGAATATGAAAACTGTTTTAGTCCAAAGTATGTGTAGTGAGTTGATGTGTGTACGTATGCGCATACCCGCGCGTGTGTGTATTATTCATGCGTTTCCTAAAAGGGAAGGTATTCTTCCACGAGCGATTTACATGTTGACGTATAAGCAGAAAAAGTAAGAAGAGAATGATAAAATTTTATCGCAGAGTATTTATAGTCCTGAGAGCGTCCCTTAGGATCAGTTTCAAAAATTAGGAGGAGATAACCCGACAAGAGAAATACAAAAAAAAAAAAACTGTACTGATATGTACAGTTCACACACTAAGAAGGACTGTGTCCATATAACGCTAGATGTTGCGGAGGTGAAGGTTGAATAAGTTTGAAAATCGATCAGAAATCTATTTGGTTATATGAGGTCGGGTGCGCGTATAAAATTTCACTCCTCCACAAACATTTAACTTTAGATGTATGGCACAAGGCTAACAAAGCAATACAAAAGATGGCAGCAATAATGTAAAACAACAGCAATTTTTATATATGAATAATACAAATTATCAAGAATAAACTGCTCAGAATATTTAGTTGATTTCTGCTGAATTTCAAAGTTTATTTATGTCAATTAAGCAAATTAAAATGCTTTATAATGTTTCTTTAAAACAGTGTTTTTGGTACAGAATTTTAAAATGCTAAAATAAGAGTTGTTTACCCGTAACTATGAATTTAATTATTTGAAAACTTTTCTTTGAAAGAGAGATTTGTTTTATCTGGTCTCCACAATGAAAAAGTGTTTGTCTTTAGAAGAAATATTCTTTTCGAATGAGTTGAAATTTTTTGTGTAATCTGAATATTGTAAAAATGTATTTGGTAAAAGAGGAACTTGATGTTTCAAGAAGTTTCTTTTGAAATTTAGTTTTTGTTCTGAAAATAAAGCCGATAAACCTTGCCGTTAAAAGAAAAATGTTCACCAAAGAGTAAATTCTGTTGAATAGAATTGAGTGAGAAAGTTTCTTGAATTATATCTTGAAAAGCTGAAAATATGTTCGGTAAACTTGTAGCTTCAGATGACCTTTTTTAAATAATTTCTGGCTGTGGAAGAATCGGAAAAACTGGAATATCCAAGTTAAATTTCCTTAGCGTTTCTTTAAAAGGTCTCATTGTGAAATTGTTGAAGGAGTGAATGTTCGCATATGTGTTGATTAGTTTCTGTTACTTGTAGTTGAATATTCGTGATATGTTGAGGCTTGTAATGTTTGTAATTAAGTTTCGTACGTACATGTATGTATGCGTGTGTGCATATGTTTTCATAGCGTCCACCCGCAAGGGGTCGAAACGCAATTTCTTAAACAGCTACATTTTCGTAAGCGAGAGAAATCAAAAAGAAAGAAGAACGAACATAATAAACCCTGCCTGTTGCAGCTCTGTCCTCTCTCTCCGGTGGTTCTATCCGAAAAGTAAAAAATCCAGTCCTCCCTCGGTGAACTGAAGGAACCACCACTATCCACCACATTGTGAATTTTTGATCCGAACAGCAGTATTTCGATCCCTCAGAACGATCCGGAGGTAGGATGAATTAAATGGCTGGGTATTACGGTGAAAGGAACTCACTATTCATGCAAAAGTTTCTTGTCGTAGCCGCAAAGACATGAAAAAGAAAAAATAAGCAACTCTTTCGGTTCCTGTACAAATAGCCTCTTTTAGGCCACTGATTTTATGTCACTACCGAAGAATTTACACGAGTACAAAATGTCGTAACGAGGTTCACTCGTTTGGGGTCGGAAATGACTCAGAGAGAGAGAGAGAGAGAGAGAGAGAGAGAGAGAGAGAGAGAGAGAGTAGGAAAATTTCTGCCTAAACAATTTCAGCTGATCAAAGGGAAGTAATTCGTGGATCTTCGTCTGCACCCTACGATATAGCAGTCTGCTTTCTCACAGCTTTGTTGACGAAGTTATCTGGATTCGTACGGGTTCTATTTCTATCTCTCGGTTCGGATCGGTCTTCTTGGCGCAGGACAACCAACAGACCAGACCAGCAAATTCCAACAAGCCGTCTCTTCAGCCTCTTCTCTTCGATCTCTGTCCACTTTCTCTGTCTGCGTTCTCTCCGATGTGCGATCTAACTCAAGCGTGCGGGCAGCTTATATAGAGAGAGGCGGAGCTAAACCATCTTTAGGCACCGCCCCCGAATTTTAATATGCAAATCGCCTTTGACCACCATGCAAGATTTTCCGGTCCCCGAAACACAGCGGGAAGCCAGTTTTCAAGAGATACTAAAATCGGATTCGGACATCCTCCTGGGTCTTCCGCAGCCAACGCTTACTTAAGTTTTGCCAAAACCACTTATCCCGTCTGGTTGAATTCCGCCATTCAGACCACCCAAAAGTACAATTCGCCATTTATCACAAACTTTACTTTAACGAATCCATCTCTTAATCACTATGGAATTATTACATTTAATTAACTAATAACTCAAACGCAGAAACAATTATTAAAAGAAAAAAAAAACAACTTATTTCTGGAATTACCCCGGAATCAGTAATTAGCACCTTCATCCTAATTCTTTAGCACTGTTGATTACTAAATCCACCTCTGGGTAGGGGTGGGGGTGGTGGTAGGGTTTCTCTCTCTATGTCCCAATTGTGTCTGGTATTTATAATTAACGTAATCACGTGATCGGCTCGAAAGAGCATTTCTGACTTTTGGCGGAAAAATGGTTTTGAATAACGAGTAGGCGTTGTACAGACGTAGGCGAGAACATGATTTTAATATTAACTAACCAATGAGAGGTAAGTAATATATCAAAGCTTTGTGATTCACTTTTTGCACAGATTTGCACAAAATTTGACATTGATAGAAAAGTATTATCTATGTTATGGCAGTTAGAAAGGCAAATCATGAAATGCAGCCATAACAACACACAACTACCTGACTTAAGACGTCCCACAGACTTGTTAGGTAGTGTGACTATAACAGAAATCGAAATTATTATTATTATTATTATTAATAATAACAAATGTGGAAACTTAAAACTACGATTATCCCTGTTGTGATGGAGGCGTTGTGTTTTGTTAAAGAAATGTACCGAAAATCATGTGAGTAAAATTCGTGGACTCATCAGCATATCGGAGCTACCAAATATTACTTAGTGAGGAACTGTATATACACGCAAAACTCTCCCCATCTAAACAAAACTTCCCAAAGCGCATAGATAACTTCGCTCCATGGGCCCTTTTTACTCACAGATGCAAAAAACGACTTGATAATTAAGGACTTTAAAATTACATAACATACCCAATAATAATAATAATAATAATAATACAAACATTAATTTATAATTATTTTAAATTAAGAACATTATATTGTAATATATTATAATATAGTCATTTGTTGAATTAAGTCTTAATATTACAATTAATAAAACAAAAAAATTGCAAAATTATTTCAATACATTGATATGGATAGTCTTTTGTTAAATTAAATTGTTAAATACTTTTTATTATTAAAAAAAGACTTTCCGACGAACTTCTGTTCCAACCAACTTTTCTCTGTCATAAAAATGTTAAAAAATAATTTTGGAATCTAATTGAATTTTTGTTTTATCAAGCAATAGACGTTGTTTTCATTTTAAATCCAGCCATTATATAAGTGATTCTGGGGCGGACTCTAGTTTTGTATTCAATTTACAGAAGAAAAAATTAATAACTTTGCAGCTCGAACACTAATAAGTCATGTTTCAAAGAAAGATAACTCCAAATATTCTTTAGCGGAGTTGTCTCCCGTTTTACCAGCACGTATATTTTTATTTTATTGAAATGTAATATATTCATAATTCAAATATTTCTTCGTTTCCGGACCTTTTTCGGATAAATAAATAATTACTAGAATAGAAAAAAGAGGCAATAACTAAACAACTACTTAAATAAAAAATAAAAATAAAGAAACCTAATGTGACGTTTGTAATTTTGAGTTCTATTTTTCAAATGATTCTCTTTCTCTTCTCTTTAGCGAGTTGTAGTGGATGGGTTAAAATTATGTGGTAATATTTGTTGAGAATAAGTTGCGTGTCAATTAACTATTTCCACTAACATCAAAATAAAATAAAAAATTCAACTGAATTGTTTTAAAACGTAACAATTAGATTTATTTAGGTTGGTGTACAACATGCGAAGAAAAGGTAGGACAGAGTCGTGTCCCTTTGATTTGGAAATATTTGTACCAGAGTTCATATTACGAACAAGACATATTTAATTAGAAACTAATAAAACATTCAAAACAATGTACAAGCAGAATATTTGGTATATGTTATGTTGGCAAATATGTATGATGTTTTAGGTTTCAGAATGTCTTTCTTGTAATCGTTCGTTAATGTTGATATTAAAGTTGTTAATATTAAGTCTTTTAAACAGAAAGTTTCTAAGAAGTAATTTACCTTTTACTGTAATATTGAACTTGTAATTCAGAAGAATAAAGTTTGGAATTGTGAGTTCTAAAGTTGATAAAAGTTCAGGAGTGATTTCAGAGGTTGGTGAGTGAGTGTATTGGAGTTGTTTCGTGTTAAATAAATTTAACTTTGTAACTTCAAAAGTATGAGTGACGTGGAGTTGTTTGGCAGTTGGTTATCCGTCACGAAGCTCACAATATTTATTATTGTATATATATATATACAATAAATGCAGCACAAGGCCAAAAAGGGGGGTTGGGGAAAAGGACGGTCGTCACTTGTCTTAATATAAAACTTAGCTAGCCACAACCACTGACCCTATCATATTCCTTTCACCAAAAACAACAAATTTATCCATACCTTTCTTACTACATCCACCAAAATACCTCTTTGACTCAATGAAAATCCTAAATACTCTCCTTATTTACAAATATCGACTGTGGGGGGAGGGGCATAAAACAACAATATTTAAAAAGAACCGCAATGAATATATACAATATGACACCTAAAATATTTACAAGAAACTAAACAAAAAGGTGTTAGAAATAAAAACCCCCACAAACTTTAAATGTTGGCAGAAATATCAGTTAACCGGACGAAATCGATGCGGGACTATGAAAAATAAAGCAAAACATTCAATCCTCCCAAGCATTCACACAGGCACACACTCATTCATACACAACAACAAATACGAAAAACACACACGCGAAACGTTTGCGGACGTCTTCTTTCCAAAAGGCACCCTCCTAATCCGATCCGTGACACATTCGGTCTAGAAAGGTGATGCGAAGCATATGTTGACGAATCTCAATGCTAGGCATACCCAAGCCGCCCTCAGAGGGATGAAGGCAACAGATCTCGCGAGATGCCATAGGGGCCTTGTCTCTCCACAAGAAAGAGAACAAGGTCCGTACAAATAAAATTAGTCTGGCATACGGGAGTGGAAGTACAGAGAGTCGGTACAGGAGTATCGGATAGATGTGTGAAACACACACTTCCGTCCTTCCCTTCAGGGAAAGTCTCCTCCGAGCCCACAGATTAACCGCGATCTCGGCCTTCCCTTGCACCTACGACCAATTCATTTCCAACTGGAGATCAGGACCGAACCAGACGCTGAGTATCTTGATCGGCCAATCCGTCCAGAGGAAAGGTCCGGGAAGAGAAACTCCCTTCCACGCACCCAACCGCAAGCCCACAGACTTATCGCGGTTGATCTTGGCCCCTGTCACCATCTCATAGCCACTGATCTCTTTGCTGACTTCGTCAATCTCGGCTCTGCTCGACACAAGAACCGAAACGTCGTTAGCATAGGCAGAATACCTCACTGAGGTGGTAGCTCCAGGCAGGGAAATTCCGCGCAGGACCGGATTCGGCTTTAACTTACGAAGGAATGGTTCCAACGCAAGAACGTAAAGCAAAGGCAAAAGCGGACAACCTTGACGAATGGAGCGAGACAATACGAAAGGCTTCGATCGTACCCCATTCACTTCCACCAGCGCACCGGGGGTCGCATACAAATGTCGGATCCAGGAGCGAAAGTTGGCTCCGAAACCAGCCGCCGAAAGGACAGCCTCCAGAAACCGATGGTCAACCCTATCGAAGGCCTTGGACTGATCTAAATTGATCAGCGCGGCTTCACTGTCGACTTGTTCTAAGATCAAGCGTACCATATGAAGGTTATCCTGAATAGTCCTGCCCTTCACAGTACAAGTCTGTTCGGGGCCAATCAAACGAGACAGGACAAACTGCAAACGGTTGGCTAACATCTTCGCCAAAATCTTTAACTGTGTTTAACATGGTTAAAGGGCGAAAGTTCACTAACCCATCCCCACCGTTCTTGTCCTTACGCAGCAACTTGATCACACCCCTGGTGAAGCGTTGAGGTATAGACCCCTGCTTCATCTAGTGGTTGAAAATCAGTCCCAGCAAAGGAACAAAAACGGGCGACTGCCTCAAGTAAAATTCGTAGGGAAGACCATCTAGTTCCGGAGATTTATTCAGGCCAACCTGCTTCAGCGCTTCCCAGATTTCTGACTCTGTAATGGGACCCTCGCACCTAGCCGCTTCAGCTGCCGAGAGGCAGGGAAAGTCAGCCAAATAGGCGTCGAACTGAGCAGGGCTCAGACCGGGCTCCCTGGTGAAAAGATCCTGAAAGTAATCTCGAAAGGCCTCGCATATGCCCGCGTTTGTAGTCACGGTCCGCTTATCCGGCAACGTGACGCACGCTATATGTCACCTAGACCCGTCCCGATTCTCTTCTGCACGCAGTTCAGCGGCCATGTTCGTCGCCTCAGAAGACATTCTTTTTAGCCTAGACCTAACTACCAGAGCTTGATCCTTCTTGATAAGCAAGGAGGACAA
This sequence comes from Acanthosepion lycidas, assembly GCA_963932145.1. Lineage (NCBI taxonomy): Eukaryota > Metazoa > Mollusca > Cephalopoda > Sepiida > Sepiidae > Acanthosepion > Acanthosepion lycidas. The sequence continues at coordinate 104,753,550 of OZ010591.1, forward strand.
CTCTGCCTTAGCTAAGGCTATATCCCCACTAACCCGGGATTTCACAGCCCGATCAACTTTATCGCCGCTAATCTATCTAGATTGAGTCGACGACTAAAATCGGCAGCAAACGGTCTAATTTTGCATTTTAAATTATTCCACCAGGCGTTTCCCACAACCGCCCCCGTCAATTCCCTCTGAATCATTAGTAGCAGTTGGTCCCAGAAACCCTGCTCACCAAATAATGAACAGTTGAATTTCCAGTAACCAGCGATTCTAACCTTAGGCTTATCTAAGTTTACACGGACCCGGACAAGCCTATGATCGGTATAAATTATATAGTGGAAACCTGGACACCCTAAGAGCCCTACATCGACTCTCTTAACTAAGACTCGTTCCAGGTAGCTCGCAAGCGAGCCAGGAGCCGAGATGCCACTATTTGTCCAAGTCCATGCTACCTCCCGAGGGTGCTCATTCCGGAACTTATCGACAAGATCAAACCCCTGATAAAGTCCCGAAATGCCTTCACATCAGGATTGTTAGTACCCGGATTTTGCCCTATACAATCTATATCGGGGTAAAGGACAGCATTCCAATCCCCCACTAAAACTACCCGACGAGAAGTCATCAAAAACAGCTCGATCTGCCGAAACAAAGCAGGTCGCTCAGCATGGTTATTGGGCGCATAAACCCCAATGAGACGTAAAGCCTTATCCTTTATGGTAGCATCCAGCATACAAAGCCTGCCCGCCGGATCTGCGAAGACAAGGGTACATGCAGCCTTCAAAGACCTGCTCACTAGCCAAGAGACACCCATCGAACGACCATCAAAACAGGCTGAATAAAGGGCTACCCCTTAGACAGTATATCTTCACGGTCATGAGAAGAAAACCGGGTCTCTTGCACACAACAAACATTCACCCCGAGGCGCTGAAGGTCACGAGAGAGCCTCGCCCTGCGAGACTCGGACCTCAGGCCCCGCACATTTAAAGTAGCTAACCAGAGCGCGATCGAGAAGTCCGATTAGGGTTGTTTACCTGAATTAAACATGACCGGGGTAAGGATACCGACAGCCTCTCCCATAGACCCATGGCCCATTTCAGTTTTGATGGTGCCGTCTTGGGAGATTCAGCCGATATCCCAGGGGAAAGTCAATTTTAGTGCTCTATAAAGGGAGGGGTGAACGAAAACCAGGACCCTCCCCGCACAAAATTGCTTCATTTTTTAAAAACTTATTTTCAATAATAGCGATGGGTGGTGTCATGTTGAAAGAAGTTATAGCCTCGTCCAACATGGCCAAAATCTGTTTCGTGCCCGGGTCGGATCTGACCACTGTTAACACCCTTTGTGCATTAGGGAAGTTACGAGGGTCATCAATGTCCTTGTCAGCAAACTGCTTGATCGATAGTAAGTATTTAAGGTTTGTGATTCTATTTCCATAGTCTTTAGCTTTCTCCGCTTGTAGGGAAATGGTTAAACAAATTTATAGGCAGAAGATAATTAAATCAAAAATTAAACGAGACAAAAAATGAATAAAATAAATATGCACACACAAAAATAATTACATGATGAAAAGAACAAAAAAAACAAAACACGGTTCACTTATACGTAAAACAAAAAATACAATAAAAATTAGAAAAAACAATAAAGAACAAATATCGCCTAAAGGCGAAACAATAAAAGAAAACACGTAAAAGAAAATAAACAATAAAAAAATAAAAAACGTTAGACAATGAAAACGGAAAACAAAGTATATACAAAACTTCGACAAAAGCCAAAGCTAGTTACAAAAATCAAAATGGCCGACGTCAACAAAAAAATACGAAACGGGCAACAATAGCCGAAGCTAGATACACAAAATCAAAATGGCCGACCCTAAGAAAAGCGAGTCGAACCAAAAGAAAACAAACAAAGAAATTGGACAATACAAACGATTACAAACAATAAACACGTAAAAGATTAAAGGATGGAAAGAAACAATAAATTAATTAATCAAAAATAAAGCGAAAACACAGAATAAAGAAAAACAAAGATAGATTTAAAAAAAAATAGGGAATGAAAATTAAAAAGGAAGACTAGAATAAAAAAATTAAAGGGGGTAGAAATATGAACTGCGAAAATTAAAGGGGTAAAAATGAAAATCAAAAAAGGAAAACTGGTAAAAAAAACAAATAGAAAAACTGGAATAAAAAGAAAAAGTGCAAAAATTAAAGTTGGGAGGGGGTAAAAATAAAATGGAGAGAAGAAAGAAAAATCAAAAAAACTTTTTCAATAGAGTCACAAAAATGTAAAATTAAAATAAACAAACTTTAACCAAAATGAAGATCAAAATGCAAACGGTTAAATTTCAAAAAAAAGAGTCGAGCGAAAATCAGCTGTCCGCAATCGTCAAAATCACGACAAAAAGGTCAAGGTCGTCACGAAGCTCACAATATTTATTTGTATGATAAATACAAAATGCGGCACAAGGCCTAAAAAGGGGGATGGGGGAAGGACGGTCTTCATCTGTCTTAAATCTAAACTTAGCTAGTCGCAGACACTGACCCAATCAAGCCAACAATATTCCAATCACCAAAACAGCACATTCACTCCTACCTTTCTTACTACGTCCACCATAATACCTCAAATTCTCGATGATGTCCTAACTAGACCCCTTATGTACAATTATTGTTCGTGGGGGGAGGGTAAAAAAATTAACAACTTTTAAAAAATGATCCCCAAATGAATATTTACAATGTGCTTTAAATATTTACACTAAACTAAACAAAATTGTGTTAGTAATAAAACCACCCACAAACCATTAATGTGGCAGAAACATCAGTTCACCAGACGAAATCAATGCGGGACTATGAAGAAATGAAAAAAAGCATTCATACCTCCAAGCATTCACGCAGGCACACACACATTCATACACAACAACAAATACGAAAAATCACACACACGAAACGAAAGTCGTCCCGCATCCACCAGAGAATTGATATCACTGACCACCTAACGAGGGAGGGGCTGGGGAATTAAACAAAAGAAAAATAGGGACAGAAATAAAAGGGACCAATGCGCATGCATACCCTAGCTAAGTTTACTAGAAAAAAGGGAAAACTAAAAATTCAAAATACAAAACCTAGTCTAACCTAAAATCTGGGTGGGTTGCCTATGTTCAACCCTGTTAGGACAAAATTGTGTACCTAACCGACATCTAAATGCCACTCTAGGTCAGCCCCTTTCACTCTACACATTCGCGCAAGATTCATCCACCTTTTGCCAAATTCCGATGAGGTGAGACACCGCCTTTCCGTCCTAATCTTGACTTTAAGTTGATGCTTAAAGAACAAGATCAGTTGGGAAGAGGTGAACTTCTCGCCCTCATGGAATTCCTTCAGACGCGTCGTCCAAATCACGACTCTCATAATCCCTAGTAAGCAACAGAACACATAGTGTTCAGCTTTCGTCAATTGCGGCACTACATTGCTACAAACAGAACTGGCTTCCAGGACAAAGAACTTTCCCTGCAGCATGCGAACCATGAGGCCTTCAACAAACCTGCACAACGGCACTACCGTCTTGCACTGAAAAAAGGCGTGACCAATGGTCTCGACTTGCCAAGTACAGCGACGACAGTTTGGATATTTCTCCAAGCCTGCTGAACAAAGTCTCTTGCCGACCCAGAGGGCCCCACGAATCATCAGCCAGGTGAGTGATGCCTCATCATTATTGAGACATTTCAACCCAGGCGCCCAAGGCCATATCGAGCGAGCCTCCTGCTTCGTAAGACCGAGCTCGTCGATCAGATCATCTTGGACGGACCCCCTAACTAACAATTGATACAATGCCTTACGAGACAACGCCTGGGCGTCGGAGAGGCCATCCGTCGTCCGTAAGAGGAGCTTCAAAGCACTACGACATTCGCGGTAGAAGGAGCACTCGGCACGAGGTCTACGGCCGGCCTCCTCCTCGCACGAGTGCACACTTCTCAGGGATGGGAAATGTTTTCGGACATCTTCTTTCCAAAAGGTGCCCACCTCATCCAATCCGCGACACATTCGGTCTAGAAAGGTAATGCGAAGCATATATTGACGAATCTCAATGCTAGGCATACCCAGACCGCCCTCAGAGGGATGAAGGCAACAGATCTCGCGACATACAGGGGGGCCTTGTCTCTCCACAAGAAAGAGAACAAGGTCCGGACTAATGACATTAGTCTGGCATACGGGAGTGGAAGCACAGAAAGTCGGTAAAGGTGGATCGGATATATGTGTGAAACACATACCTACGCCCTTCCCTTCAGGGAAATACTCCTCCGAGACCACAGATTAACCGCGATCTCGCCCTTCCCTTGCACCTAAGACCAATTCATTTCCAACTGGAGATCAGGACCGAAGCAGACGCCGAGTATCTTGATCGGCCCATCCGTCCAGAGGAAAAGTCCGGGAAGAGAAACTCCCTTCCACGCACCCAACCGCAAGCCCACAGACTTATCGCGGTTGATCTTGGCCCCTGTCACCATCTCATAGCCACTGATCTCTTTGCTGACAACGTCAATCTCGGCTCTGCTCGACACAAGAACCGAAACGTCGCCAGCATAAGCAGAATACTTGGCTGAGGTGGAAGCCCCAGGCAGGGAAATTCCGCGCAGGACCGGATTCGCCTTTAACTTGCGAAGGAAAGGCTCCAACGTAAGAACGTAAAGCAGAGGCGAGAGCGGACAACCTTGACGAATGGAGCGAGACAATACGAAAGGCTTCGATCTTACCCCATTCACTTCCATCAGCGCACCGGGGGTCGCATACAAAAGACGGATCCAGGAGCGAAAGTCGGCTCCGAAACCGGCTGCCGAAAGGACAGCCTCCAGAAATCGATGGTCAACCCTATCGAAGGCCTTGGACTGATCTAAATTGATCAGCGCGGCTTCACTGTCGACTTGTTCTAAGATCAAGCGTACCATGTGAAGGTTATCCTGAATAGTCCTACCCTTCACAGCACAAGTCTGTTCAGGGCCAATCAGTCTAGACAGGACAAGCTGCAAACGGTTGGCTAAGATCTTCGCCAAAATCTTTAACTGTGTTTAACATGGTTAAAGGGCGAAAGTTCCCTAACCCATCCCCACCGTACTTGATCACACCCCTGGTGAAGCGTTGGGGTAAAGACCCCTGCTTCATCCAGTGGTTGTAAATCAGTTCCAGCAAAGGAACAAAAACGTGCGACAACCTCAAGTAAACTTCGTAGGGAAGACCATCTAGTCCCGGAGACTTATCCAGGCCAACCTGCTTCAGCGCTTCCCAGATCTCCGACTCTGTTATGGGACCCTCGCACCTAGCCGCTTCAGCTGCCGAGAGGCAGGGAAAGTCAGCTAAATAGGCGTCGAACTGAGCAGAGCTCAGACCGGGCTCCCTGGTGAAAAGATCCTGAAAGTAGTCCCGAAAGACCTCACATATGCCCGCGTTTGTAGTCACGGTCTGCTTATCCGGCAACGTGACGCATGCAATATGTCGCCTAGACGCGCTTCGATTCTCCTCTGCACGCAGTTCAGCGGCCATATTCGTTGCCTCAGAAGACATTCTTTTTAACCTAGCCCTAACTACCAGAGCTTGATCCTTCTTGATAAGCAAGGAGGACAACTCTGCCTTAGCTAAAGCTATGTCCCCACTAACACCGGATTTCACAGCCCGATCGAGTTTATCTTCTCGAGCAGTTTGCGCCGCTAATCTGTCTAGATTGAGTCGACGACTAAAATCGGCAACAAACTTTCGAATTTTAGATTTAAGATTTCCCCACCAGGCGTTTCCCACAACCGCTCCCGTCAATTCCCTTTGGATGGTTAGTAACAGCGGGTCCCGGAAACCCTGATCACCAAAAAGTGAACAGTTCAATTTCCAGTAACCAGCCAACTTAACCTTAGGCTTATCTAAGTTTACACGGACACGGACAAGCCTATGATCCGTATAAACTATATAATGGAAACTTAGACACCCTAAGAGCCATACATCGACTCTCCTAACTAAGACTCGGTCCAGGTATCTCGCAAGCGAGCCAGGAGCCGAGTTGCCACTAGTTGTCCAAGTCCATGCTACCTCCCGAGGGTGTTCATTCCGGAACTTATCGACAAGATCAAACCCATCGATAAAGTCCTGAAATGGTTTCACATCCGGCTTGTTAGTACCTTGTTTATGCCCTATACGATCTATATCGGGGTCAAGGACGGCATTCCAATCCCCCGCTAAAACTACCCGACGAGACGTCGTCAAGAACGGCGAGATCTGCCGAAACAAAGCAGGCCGCTCGGAATGGGTATTGGGCGCATAAACCCCAATGAGATGTAGAACCTTATCCTTTATGGTAACATCCAGCACGCAAAGTCTGCCCGCCGGATCCGCGAAGACAAGGGTACAAGCAGCCTTCAAAGACTTGCTCACTAGCCAAGAGACACCCCTCGAACGACCATCAAAACATAAACTGTATAAAGGGCGAACCCCTTAGACAGTATGTCCTCACGATCATGAGAAGAAAACCGGGTCTCTTGTCTACAACATACATTAACCCCGAGGCGCTGAAGGTCACGAGTGAGCCTCGCCCTGCGAGACTCGGACCTCAGGCCCCGGACATTCAACGTAGCTAACCAGAGAGACATTGTCAATCGAATTAGGGTTGTCCTTCAGGATAGAACATGGCTGGGGTGAGGACACCGACAGCTTGTCCCATCGAACCTGACATCATCTCAGTATCGAGAGTATCACTCTGAGACAAGCTACCGATGTCCGCGGGATAAGTTAACTTAAGAGCCCTATAAAGGGATGGGTGAACATAAAGAGGGACCCTCCCTTTACACTTTTTAGTTTCGTCTAAGTTTTCCTCAAGGAGAACTACTGCTGGGGCACCACTTTCAAGGAGGCCTTAGCCTCCTCTATCATGCCCCATATCTCCCGCGTACCTGGGCCAGTTCTTACAACGGTTAGCTGATTCCGGGCCTTAAAATTTTCCGGCACCTCCACATCTACACCCTTGATGTGCCGGAAGTTCCAGAGAACTTTTAAGGGCATCGGGTTTTTAATTTGCCCGAAGACCCTGTCAGCCTGATCCCGGGATACGCGGCAGACGTCTTCCCCCGGGAGATATGGTGGTTTTCTTTTCTTTTTTTTCTTGTCCGTAGCTGATTGAGTATCCGGACTTCTGTTTCTTTTTTTCTGAGGAGAGTGAGTGGGTGTATGCATAGGAGTGTCTCTCGGTGTAGTTGATGGAGTCATGCCGGAAGGTGTCTTTACGGGTGAAGGTTTAGAGGAACGAAGAGATTTCACTGGAGAGTTTGTCAAAGATTTAGGCGGAGGTGGTTTTGTGAATTTATATTTAAGTGATGGAGGGGAAGACGGGGCAGAGGATAGGGGGCCCGGTGCCCCCATCGATTTTTTATTTTTAGCCCGCTTGGCCTCCACTTTTTTTTTCAATTTTTTCAGGTCCAAAATTTTCTGCCAGCTTGGTTCATTAAGATGCTGTTTCTGCATAAGACGCCGAGGCGTCGCCCTCAGAGCTGGTAGAGGGAATGGGGCTGTAGGTGACAATGTCCCCGGGGTCATGTTGGGACTGAGGAACCGCTGTTTGGGTCTTCCCCTTGCCCCTAACCACGAGGCGCCATTCCCCCTCATCCTTCTCCTTAACCACACTTGTGGCAGGCGTCGGATTTGAGGGTAATGTGGGTCTGGACCCAACCGAGGGATTTTCCCCAACAGTACGCCCCGCAGCTAGGCCCACTACAGGCGCCGCGGATTTTACTTTCTCGGCCAAGGGGGTATTTTGGTCGCCTGTGACCGGAACTCCAGGGGCCTTCTTCCCTGGGCAGGAGGAGGAAAGGTGACCAGTCTCTCAACACCTCCAGCAAGTTGGTCCCCTACCGGTCACTATGACCGGCATTTTCCGGTCACCAAACACCAAACAGTTGGGGACGGACTTGAAGGCCTCTTGATCAAGCATGATATCAAAAGTCCGTCCCCCGTTCAAATTGTCGGAGAGAGCCCCTAAAATTTGGCCGTACTGCATAAAAAATGCAGCCAGGAGCTCTCCCGAAATTTGAGGAGGAACCTCGAAAACGGCCACCCTGGTCCGCCTTCTGCCTTCATATTCTGTTCTTAGTATTAGATCTTTTGTGATCAATTCTTTTTTTGCCATGGCTAGGCAATCTTCTGGTGTGGGCAGCAGAATGTCCCACATGAAGAACCCTCTACCCTTAATTACTCTTTGGGGTTTTATCCCCAGGGACAAAAGTGATTTAATCACTGTGTCTTTAGTGGAGCGACAAATCTTTTTGGTTTTTTTGTCCACCACAAAAACGGTCACCATTCTTTTTGTGAACACATCGAGCTCCTGGACAACATCGACGAACCCATCTTTATTTACAAGATGGGCGTAACTTTTCGCCTTATCCAGGAAATCCGCCATGTTCAGAATACAACTTGGTGGGGACTTCCAGCATGAGGGCAATTCCTCGGCTGTCTTTTGTGCCTCCTTTGGCACCTCAATATTCTTATTACTAGCTTCTCCCTTCTTGGAGCTACTAGTACGGTCAGCTTTGGGGCTACCATCAGCCGGCTTCTTGGCAGCATTATCAGGGGTGTTGGCTTTAGCAGCCGTCCCAAAAAGGTCCTTTTTTATATTGGCCCGACTGGCACCGTCGGCCATATTGAAAAACGTGGAGACTACCACCTGCGGGTCTTTTTAAATATAATCACCAGATTTGGGGAAAGGAGTTTTGGGAGGTTGAAAAACAAAAAAAAAATTAAACAAATAAGCCTGGATGTACCAGTAAATTAAAAGAAGAGAAACAAAGACAATAAACTTTTTTTAAAAAATAAATAAACTGGGAAAATAGAAAGACAAACAAAAATTAAACAGGCAAAAAAAAAACAAACCCCAAAATGGCGCCCAAAGGCAGCCGAAAGCAAAAAACAAAAACAGAAACTCCTGTTTTTTTTAAAAATTCACAAAAAGAAAAAGAAAGAAAAAGAAAAAGTCTGGTTTACAACCAGAAAAAAATAAAGGTTTGCGGCCGAAGCCGCTAAAGAAAATAAAAAAGCAAAAGAAAAAACAAACTAGTTAAACCAAAAACGAGACGAGAGAATGCGACCGAAGTCGCTAATAAAAAGGAAAAAATAAAGTTTTCTTTTTCTTTTCAAAAACTGTACTGACTTTTTTTACATAAGCAACTAGAAAGAAATAAACAATAAAAAAGAAATCGTCCGGTAAGACTTTGTCAAACCGGACTAAAATAAAAAAAATTATGAGGGCCGAAGCACCAAAAATAAAACAAACAAAAAGAAATAGAAGAATAAAAAAAAAAAAATAAAACTTAAAGAATAACTTATCAGAAAAAATCCTCAGAAGTTCGTCCAAAAAGTTCTTGAAGCACTGAAAGGAAAATCGTTAGCAGCAAAAAAAAGGTTCGTCGCAAGTCAAAAATATCAAACAAAAGGTCAAAAACCGTCGCGAAGCTCAACTGGTAAACTTGTGTTCGTGCATCGTATTTATTTACATTCCTGGTCACGTGCGTGGCTCGCGAACACATTTCAAGATTTTTGGCGGTATTTTGTGTTTAAACACGTGTGCGTAGGCGTTGTTATTACTTTGAGATATATTGGCCAATCAGAAGCAATTATTGTAAAACTTGCGCCTGGAGCCTGGATTGTGTTTAGCTTGCACAAAAATCTATAACTAACATGAAAATGTAAATTAGAAATGTTTTTAACATTTCTTGTCCAATGAGGATGTAGTGCACTCAGTAATTGATTCTGATCCACTGGCATATGGATGTTTAAACTCTATAAGAGTCATGTAAAAATATCATAATGAGTTCTTCATTCCATTGTTTATTTTTATTTCCTATGTATAATATTTTTTAACTTGGTAGGCCAATGAACGTGCCTTCCAGCTCTTGTAGTAACTTCCCTGGGCTGTGTTTGTGTCTGTTGAGGGGTAAGATTTTGAGTTGAACTGGAGCAAGTTTGTGTCGGTACATCTAGAAATGCTGGCTTCAATCTGTCAATACTGACTTTCGTTTCTCTGTTATTGACAAGAACTGTGAAATAGTTTGGGCAACGGGAGACTACCCTGTATGGGCCAGAATATGTTTTTGGAATAAAAATCTCCTTGTCTTGTGTGCGAGTAGGAGTAAACGAAAGATCGGAAATGCGTTGCTTCAAGTCCTGAATAAAATACGTTGTTGGACGAGTCGGGATATCTTTTTCAATGAATTGGCCAGGGAGTGTAAGCGAACTCCCGAAAACTAGTTCGGCTGTGGTACAATGTAGATCTTCTTTTACTACGTTACGGAGTGAAAGCATTACCAGTGGTAATCTTTCAATCCATGTTTGAGAGTCTTCAGTAGCTGTAAGTGCAACCTTAAGCTGCCTATGAAATCGTTCGACTAATCCGTTGGCACGTGGATGATAGGCAGTAGTCGACACATGTTTGGCACCTAGCAAGTTTGTGAATTCTGTAAAAAGAACAGATTGGAACTGAGTGCCTCGGTCAGTGGTGATGACAGAAGGGCATCCAAATATAGAAATCCACTCGCGTAGAATCGCTTGAGAAATTACATCTGCGGTGATCGATTTGAGTGGGACAACCACTGGCCAACGTGTAAAACGATCGATAATGGTTAATAGATACTGACAACCATCGACTTCAGTTAGAGGACCGACTAAGTCGACGTGTATGTGTTTGAAACGACCATCTGGTGCTATGAAATGTCCCGGAGGTGATTTCGTGTGCCGCTGGACTTTAGTTTTTTGGCACTTAGTACAACATTGTGTCCAGTGTTTAATGTTGGCGGACATATTTGGCCAAACGAATCGCTCCGCTATCAGTTTTGTAGTAGCTTTGCGTCCAGGGTGAGAATTGAAGGTGGGACGTAGGGTCGTGCATGACCGGTACTGACATCACAATACAAGTGTGTTGCGCTGAAAGGAAGAGGTCGTTGCTCAATTCGTAGTGACGTGTCCTGCTTTACTTTCTCAAGTGTTACATCGTTCTTTTGTTCCCTGGCTAAACACTCCAAGTCCAAGGATTGTCAACGAACAGAGTTTAAAGTTGATCTAGACAAGGTGTCTGCAACAGTATTATCTTCTCCGTGAATGTGACGGATATCAGACGTATATTGAGATATATAATCTAGCTGTCTTATATCTCGTGGGTTGTATTTGTCTGTTTTAGAATGCAAAGCGTAGATTAGTGGCTTGTGGTCTGTGTAGACTACGAAATTCCGACCTTCCAACAGGTGTCGAAAATGACAAATTGATAAATAGATCGCGAGTTATTCGCGGGAGAAGGTACTGTATTTCCGTTGTACGGAATTAATTTAATAGAGAAGAAGGAAAGTGGTCTTTTAAAATCACTATATTCTTGATGTAAAACAGCTCCTATAGAGTCTGCTGAAGCGTCTGTAGTCAGAGTTAATACAGCTTCTTCGTCGCTAGAGATGTATGATAATTTAGTAAAATTCACAAGAGCTTCCTTTGCGTTTGTAAATGCTGTCAAAGTATCACCAGTTAAGGTAATTTTTGCATTCTTTTTTGTTGGCTCCGCAATAAGTTCGTCAAGGGAATTAGAATTTGAGAATATGTTGGAATAAATTGTCTGTAATAGTTAATCAAACCGAGAAATCTGCGTAACTGACGGAGAGTTGTTGGTTGCGGAAAATTTTTAATTGCATTAATCTTTTCAGGGATTGGTGTTATTCCGTTCTCGTCAACTTCATGACCGAGAAATGTAAGTTTAGAAACTGCAAATACACACTTTTCAGAATTGATTTTCAGTCCAAAGTACTTTAAACGCTGGAAAACCTGTTCTACGTGATCCTCGTGTTCCGCTGCGTTCTTTCTAGCGATCAAAACATCGTCTATGTAGGCGAAAGTAAAATGTAGTCCAAGTAAAACTTCATCAATCAGGCGTTGAAAGGACTGTGCCGCATTTCTTAATCCGAAAGGCATTCTGGCAAATTCGAACAATCCGAACGGTGTAGTGATAGCTGTTTTGTGGATGTCCTCTTTAGCCACTGGAATCTGGTAAAAGGCCTTTCTCAAGTCTAACTTGGTGAAGATTTTTGCACCTTCCAAAGTAACAGCGAAGTCTTGCAGGTGGGGCACAGGATATTTATCCGGAATCGTTTGAGAATTAAGTCTCCTAAAATCTCCACGCGGTCTCCAAGATCCTGCTTGATTTTTAGGTACCATATGTAACGGGGACGCATATGGGCTAGATGAAGGGCGAATAATCCCTAAATTCAACATATGCTGAAATTCAGCTTTCACCAGTTTGTATTTTTCTGGGTGTAGTCGGCGTGGCTTCGAAAATACAGGAGGTCCAGTCGTCTGAATTTTGTGTTCCGCGCTGTGTCTAATTGGTTCTGTGTATGTAAAGGGTGTTGTGATTTCTGGGTACTTCATAAACAGATTCTGTAAGCCATTAGCGGCAGGCAAGGATGTATTAATGCCTGTAATTGTGAATTTTGACGTTATTCCTTTAATTGAAAAATCTGTAGTTCGATTTGTGAGAGATCGAGATGCCATGTCAACACTTAAGTTGAAATGAGACAAGAAGTCTTCCCCTAGAATAGGCGTATTAACTTGTGCAATAGTAAAAAGCCAAGAGAACGATCTACGTAAGCCAAGATCTAACGTTAGTGAAGTTTCACCGAAAGTTTCGATGCGAGATCCATTCGCGGCTTGTAAGTTAAAGTTAGCTTGTTTGGCTGTCATGCCTGGCTTGGGTGGTATGACACTGACTTGGGCTCCGGTGTCAATCAGGAAAAGGTATCCAGAATTCTTATCACTAATGTAAAATAGGCGGCTTTGCATTATTTCCCCAGCAGCGGACGCCGTCCTCACGTGCTGCCGGTATTGTCGTTTCCCGCCTGTCGTTGAGGACAGTTGTTTGTAAGGTTTGCACTGTACTTGCACGGTCGGATACATTTCCGCGCCTGTTTACCAAATTTTAAGTGATACCAGCAAGTATCATAGTGTTGCGGCTGTTGCCTATGTCTGGGTGCCGAGTTCGATCTGCGTCTATATCCGTGTTGACGCGACGAATGTCTGGAACGGTCGTTATAAAATACGGCTTTCTGTAACCCTTGTAGTTGTAAGGTGAGTTCCGATATTCTTTCTTTTAACTTTTTTACTTCGTGTGACTGGTTGATAGATTCTACGCAAGGTGACGAATCAGTATTAAAAATAGCATTAGATGGCTGATTATCAACGATCTTATCAGCTATTTCTGCTAGCCTCTGAAGTTCGATGTCGTCTGGCAGTGACGCTAGAATTTGGGTGGTCTGCGCATGTAATTTGTCCATCCATAGTTTGCTTAAAATAATATCGGACATCGTGTTTCCTCCCAGCAATGCCTCATTTTCCTTAATAGTTGGGAAGGCTTATTTTGTCCAAGATGCAAGTTATTGAATAGGTCGTGCAGCCGTCTCTCCACTGATTCGCCTGTGCGGTGGATAATAGCCTCTTTAAGTACATCATACGGCTTATCGGCGGGTATCTCACTGAGGAGGTCGGAAACTTCAATGGCCACATCAGTAGGAAGCTTATCGACTAAAAGGGCGAATCGAGAATTCTGTGATGTTATCTTCTTCGCGTTGAAAATGGCATTTAACTGGGCGAACCACACTTGCACATTAGTTTTGTTGTATGTTGGTAGGTTGATAGATATCGCTGCCTCTGTGTGTGTTTCAACCATGCTCGTAAATTGAAAATGAGAACTTGTATAAGTTCTGGCGTTTGAATTTGGTTGTTTTTTTAAATGTGCTTTTATATTCCTTGAACGTCGGGTCACCAAAATTGTTGTGGCTGAAATCATGTATCACGTCGAACGTCGGGGTCACCAAAAATGTAGTGTATGGGTTAATTATGTGGTAATATTTGTTAAGAATAAGTTGCATGTCAATTAACTATTTCCACTAACATCAAAATAAAATACAAAATTCAACTGAATTGTTTTAAAACGTAACAATTAGATTTATTTAGGTTGGTGTACAACATGCGAAGAAAAGGTAGGACAGAATCGTGTCCCTTTGATTTGGAAATATTTGTACCAGAGTTCATATTACGAACAAGACATATCTAATTAGAAACTAATAAAACATTCAAAACAATGTACAAGCAGAATATTTGGTATATGTTATGTTGGCAAATATGTATGATGTTTTAGGTTTCAGAATGTCTTTCTTGTAATCGTTCGTTAATGTTGATATTAAAGTTGTTAATATTAAGTGTCTTTTAAACAGAAAGTTCTTAAGAAGTAATTTACCTTTTACTTTAATATTGAACTTGTAATTCAGAAGAATAAAGTTTGGAATTGTGAGTTCTAAAGTTGATAAAAGTTCAGGAGTGATTTCAGAGGTTGGTGAGTGAGTGTATTGGAGTTGTTTCGTGTTAAATAAATTTAACTTTGTAACTTCAAAAGTATGATTGACGTGGAGTTGTTTGGCAGTTGGTTATCCGTCACGGAGCTTACTGGTAAACTTGTGTTCGTGCATCGTATTTATTTACATTCCTGGTCACGTGCGTGGCTCGCGAACACATTTCAAGATTTTTGGCGGTATTTTGTGTTTAAACACGTGTGCGTAGGCGTTGTTATTACTTTGAGATATATTGGCCAATCAGAAGCAATTATTGTAAAACTTGCGTCTGGAGCCTGGATTGTGTTTAGCTTGCACAAAAATCTATAATTAACATGAAAATGTAAATTAGAAATGTTTTTAACATTTCTTGTCCAATGAGGATGTAGTGCACTCAGTAATTGATTCTGATCCACTGGCATATGGAGGTTTAAACTCTATAAGAGTCATGTAAAAATATCATAATGAGTTCTTCATTCCATTGTTTATTTTTATTTCCTAACATGTCGACCTTTTGATTTCCAATGACGATATTTCTAAATTAATGATTCTCAAATAACTTTACTCTCATCGATTACTTAGAGGTTTTTTCTTGAGAAAAGAAAAAATTTCTCCGAAAGAAGGATTTATTTCAGTGCGTCCACGTCGCTACTGAATGTGACACAAGGTTTGAACATTTCACCTAAAAAGACTTGAAATAGTGTAAAACAACAACAACAACAACAACAACAATAATAATAATAATAATAATAATAATAATAATGGTGTTATAGTAGTGACACTTGGAATTATTCCCAAAATACTAGAGCAAAACTGTAATTGTGGTTTTGAGGAAGATTTGGGACT
>OZ010591.1:104773754-104883754 GCA_963932145.1 Acanthosepion lycidas
ATTAGGTTTTTTATAAGGTTGGATTATACTTTTCAAGTCTAAATGTTATATCCAGGAAGTTTACCTTATTAATTTTGTATTAATAGTAAATTTCAGATCTAGGCACTTAAATTCTCTTTAGCTTTGTTCAAGATGGTTTATGGAAGAATTGCCAGTATATCCTGAAAATATGTAGACATTGTGGTGGTGGGTATCGTATAAGCAATTGGCTTCCATTATTAGTTTCAAGTATTTTTACGTTAAGTGAAACCTTAGCCTTGTATCATAACCATTCAGAGTTTTAACCTTAACTTTCAACTGATGCTGTTGGGGTTGAGGTGGGAGATCAGTTCCACTCAAAAGCAGTTCTTTGAGAAAAAGACTAAATGGAGGACGGGAACCTTTCATGTCCATTTTGGCAAACTTGACGCTGCCTTATTGTCGTTAATCTTGCAATTTGCTGTCAGAAGTATGGGTTCGTCAATAAACAAGCAAATCTAGAAAAACTGTTACTGTTTTACATTCACTCAGAGCTAAGAAATAAGCTTTAATTTGCGAACAGACCGACCGCTTCTCCTGATTTGATTGTCCCTCTCTCTCTTTCTCTCTTTTGTCACATCCTCTCTCTCTTTCTCTCTATCTTATATATCTTTTTTCTCCACCGCCCTCTGTTTGTCACGCCGTATTTCCTGCCTATCACTCTCTCATCTATACATGTCTCGACCCTTTCTCAATGTCCCTAGGTTTTTTTGCTCGTTGTAATTATATATATATATATATATATATATATTTTAAGACATTTTTTGTTTATACATTCTTTTATCTATCTATCTATCTATATGTATATACTTCCTCACTGTTTGCTTCCCTCACATTTACTGTTTATCACACATCAATTAACATCTATCTATCTAAAGAGAGACAGAGCGAGAGAGAGAGAGAAAGAAAGATAGATAGAGAGAGAGAGAGAGAGAGAGAGAGGGAAGAGAGAGGGGGAGGAGATAGGGAGGGAAAGAGAGAGAGAGAGAGAAAGGGTCGGATATTTACATGTAGGTCTCAAAAAGATAAATAATTGGAAACAAAGAAACGCTGACACCCTCATAAGAGTTTCTTTCTATTCGCGACCAAACAAACGGATTTGCCGTTTTGTGTCGGCGGAGAACAAAGCCATTTCGAATGAAGCAACATTGTAACCAATTGGCCTACGACACCAATGCCAGGTGGGCAACAGAAGAAGACGACTACGCAGCGGTAGTTGGGGCGGATTCAAGTTGGGGTAGATGTCCGGCTCAGAGTAATTTTCACCTTTTGTAAAAAAAAAAAAAAAAAAAAAAAAAAAAACTAAAAATGGCGGTCTTTGCAGCCGAACACCCAAATTAATCAGCTCTCGACTTTTTCCTTAAAAACCAAAAGTTGCTTTCTTCTTCTTGCAAACATCGAATCAGACGGACTTGAGTTTGTTGTGATTTCTGATCGCGCAAATAAACACAAATCTCCGCTGGGTGTAATTTGTTAGGGTTGGGCCAATTAGAATAGATGGCTTCCCAAAACTAGAAAGAAGGAAAAAATAAAAGAAAGAAAGAAAATAATGAAAAATATGTAGAATAAAATCAGGAACCACCCCTCCCTAACTTCCCATCCTAAAACCATGCGCGGTTTGCTGTTTAAGAAAAAAACGAATGGAAAAAGAGAAACGAGTGACAGGATGTGTATATACAGAAAGTTACTTTCGTAAACAATCATAATTTTGAGTTAATGTGAACACACACACACACACAGTGAGTGAGTCAGAGAGAGAGAGAGAGGAAGAAAGCGGGAGGGAGTCTGTTTATCTTCCATTTCCTCCCACATTTTCTCTGCGACTATCTATCTATCTATCTATCTATCTATCTATCTATCTATCTATCTATCTATCTCAGTCTGTTCATATCTATCTATCTATCTATCTATCTATCTATCTATCTATCTATCTATCTATCTATCTATCTCACTCTTGAAATCAGGTGAGCAAATTAAAAACATTCCGAGCCGGATCCGGACTCGCAATACTGAAATAGTGGATTTTCAAATTTTCATTACTGAGATTTCTTTCGACGATTTTTTTTACATGATTACAATTAACCATTGGAATAAAAATAATTGTTTGTACGTAAAGTAAGGACCTACGTTCATCAAATTGTCTTTAAATTAAGTGACGACAGAAAAATTATCGTTGAACTTTTTTAAGGTAAGCTTAAATATTAATGCAATACTTAAATGCAACGATCGATTTTGAGTTCTTCTATTGTTGCCTATCTATCTATCTATCTATCTATCTATCTATCTATCTATCTATCTATCTCATCTCATCTTGTACACAATGTCACTATGATGTTGAGTTCGTACAAAGAAAAAACAAAGCAGAATACAAAATACTCGAAAACAAAGAAATTCTATTTGAATACCATGAATTGTATTTTTTCTTCACACAAATTATTACTTAATTTCTTTTCATAAATTAATACATTCGAATTACTTTTATTTTCAATTCACTGATTTCATAAATAATTAAAATATTTTAATTAACATAATATTAATTAAAATTTTAATTATCAATTCTTAATAATCAAGGAAAAAAGTATCCTAAATTATTTTAACATATAATTGTGATTTTTTCATTTACTTATTGAATAATCAATTTACCTCAAGTAAGGCTATAGTGCCACTAAGACGCGAAGGGGGCTACCCCGTAGTAAAAGAGAGGGAAAAGACTTTTGCAGGAACCGGAAATCTAATCCTAAGCAAGAAACAAGGGATAAACCTCTACTCCTGTTCAAAAAACCGGGGAGAAATGTGAACCGGACAATAGACGAACCTGTGTTGACAATTCCATTACTCTTGACATTATTTCCTTCTTAAATCATTTCACCCCAAACAAGGAATTAATGTCTCTAAGACGCATGGGGTTACTTGGATAATGAGAAGACTTTAGTGAGGAGAAACGACAATAAAGGAATAGGTTCAGCAAGACAGGTAATGGCGATTGATGGTGCATTTAAAATTTTGAAGATATTTTATGGCAGAGAAGAAAGAATTCGAAGTGAGAAGTGAGAAGTGTGGGAGAAGACACTATTAGAATAGAACTTACGGTTACATTGAGCTTTTTCAACAGTGAAACGATGAGACGTAGTTGCCAATCTAGTACTGCGTTTAATTACATGAGGTCAAAGTAACAAGTTGGGAGGCTTTTTAAGACAATTACCATGAAAATATTTATCGTAAAGATACAGGGAAGCGACGTAACGGCAGTGAGAAAGTGTTTGAAGTCGATATGCCAGGTTAGGACCGATAATATTACAGATCCTCCTTTGGATTTTGTCAAGAATCTTTACATAGAAAGCAGGAGCACCAAACTAGATGTTGCAGCAATATTCAATGCAAGGACCAATTTTAGATTTATAAAAAGCAAGATAGATTTAACACATATTTACAAAGTCGTCAATTTTCACGAAACAAATTTATGCGATGTCTCATTCTATCAGCGAACAGCGTTCTTGTAGTCGGAAGAAGTGATTCCTGTGGGCTATAGCGGCTGAACAGGGAGGAGAGAAACAAGGAACTCACAAATATTGTATTGGTTTGAACGATTAGCTTGGCAGTTATTAGGTTTACTTAAATTGGCTCAAAACCAATTAGGGAAAAATTTAGAGTAGGAAGATGGTTCAAGCTAATTCTTCGAATGGTGAACTCTCTTGGAAAGTGAGATACTGACCGTAACTATGAAAATGGGCGCGAAAACAGATGAACAGTGGCGGTTGCGTAAGAGGTAAGCCTCAGATTGGACGTTCTAACCACACCTACTTTGGAATTTGAAACTCTTATTTCATTAATAACAATCGTGAGAACGGTTAATTACGTAGTAACCAATCAGCACGTACCATTGACAATCTGCAGGTATCTCTATCTATAAAAGGCAGGATGTATGTGTGTGTGTGTGTAACGAATGCACGGCCTCAATTTTCGACGGATTTGCACCAAAATTTACAGTTAGTGGGAAGGCCAAGACCGACTTTGCATTTCCCAACTCCCATCGATAGTGGAAATAATCGATTTTTCATGCTTCTACGGCACTTTTCATATAGTTTGCGGCCATTTTGTACTGGCCAGAGTGAGAGCCTATAGCTGGCTGCCACGAATAGGCAGGAAGATTCTATTGGCCAGCGTGAGAGCCAACAGCTGACTGACACGAATGTTAACTAGCATGCTAGCATGCAAAAAAAAAAAAAAAAAAAATCGATAGCTGCATTCGTCACAAGTGGGAAAAATTTAAATCTGCATGGCACTTTACTCCAATTGGCTCATTCGCTTTCTTAAACTCAACGTTGATTCTGATTCCGCAGAACTGGGTTGGGTGCGAAAAAGTATTTGTTGTTAACATTCTTTTTTCATTCGGTTTTTCCAGTTACGAGTCCTTTTTTTTAAAGATGATCGTTTTGTTTTCATTTTGTTTAGATCTTTTTTCGTAACATATTTAATGTTTAGTATAGAGCTTAGAAAAAATTTGCAGTGTGAGATAGGCAAGAAGTAAGGCATGTAGCAACATCAGCACAGCAAAGAGCACTTCTTTAAAGGCAAGGAAGGGCAAAAATATTTTAAGTCAAGTGATAGCGATTGCTGTATGAGTTGTACGATTTTTGAATCAAGCACGGGCAACGCTAGGCCATGCTGCTAGTTCGTTTATAACAGCCGTTTTGGGGGGCTAATTAAGAAGCTATTTTCACAGACTAATACTATAACCAATTTGACACTCGATGAGTGATCTTGTGCCAGACTATACCAAGTATATAGCACTAATAGTGAGACCTAGCGACAAACTATCTCCTAACTTATTGCATCTAGTCAGGAGCGAACTTGTTGCATTCATGAATGCTCCTGGGAAATGCTTCGACAAACAGCGAGCTAAGGAAAGCGCCCGGCTCCTCTTCGTATCTACTCGCAGCAATACTTTTGCAACCAACATGCGAAAAATTAAATAGATAGAATACAAAGAAGACATCATCGCCTGCTTCACCCGGAAATGAAAATTTTTTGCAAAGCCCGGATGGAACTTCACCATCATTCTCTATCCATCCACAATCTGACCCTGAGTAAAATGATTTTTCATCTTCTCAACTGATTCAACAACAAAAAGGTCGAAACGGATTCAAGATTCACTGAAAGGGAAAATTTAAATTCGGATCAAATTTCTATGTTTACCACCTGTTAGCCTTCTGGTCACTTTCAGAACCATCGCGTTCTTTCTTCTTCTTCTTCTTCTTCTTCTTTTTGTTTTTCTTTTTGTTTTTCTTTTTGTTTTTCGTCTTGCTTTTCTTTCTTCTTTTTGCTTTTCATCTTGATCTTCTTGCTTTTCTTGCTTTTTTTCCTTCTTGTCATAGTTATTTTTCTGCTTTTCCTTCTTCTTCTTTTTCTTCTTCTTCTTCTTCTTCTTCTTAATCTCGCAAGATTTTCTCGCTTTTCTTCGTTCTTCTCATCATTCATTTTCATGCTTTTTTTTAATCGATCTTTCCTCTTGTTGTTGAGATTATTATTCATTCGCAGCTTCTGGATTTTTTTCTTCATCTTTATTCTTTCTTTCTTTCTTTCTTTCTTTCTTTCTTTCTTTCTTTCTTTCTTTCTTTCTTTGGTTTTTAACCGTCATGATAATTCTTCATCAGTTTTGTCTCTTCTGCTTCTCCTTCATCTAGATATCATCATCTCTCTTTATAAATTCCATTCATATTTTATATATCTCGTCTGTCTTTCTCTCCCCTTTCATTTTCTTTCTTTCTTTCTTTCTTTCTTTCTTTCTTTCTTTCTTTCTTATCGGCCATAACAACTTACTTGACACTAATTCACAATTTTCCTTTTCTTCTTTCTTCTACACGTGTGCAAATGTCTTTGTATTTAAAAAAAAAATTCACTTCAAGAATGAAATAAGACGGTTCGTGAATGGTTTGTGGGGACACATTTAGCAGCGATGACAAGATGGATGAGGCTGTCCTGCACTATAAATGGTGAGCCCGAATTTACATGACACGAACACCCCCCACCACACAAACTCTGTCCATCTGGCAAGATCACAGAAGAAATATTTTAGAGAACCCAGATACAAATATATGACTCTGCATATATATATATATATATATATATATATATATATATATATATTAGGTTGGTGCAAAAATAATATCGTTTTCTCACATATGTTACTATGTGAGAAAACGACATTATATTTCTAGGCGGATTACATGTTGCGTTTTCGTAGGTGTTGTGTCATAAAAGAGAGACACCTTCTTTAAGGTTTTTGGGAGCTGAAAAAGCTTATTGTGATGGGAACTGAACAAAAAAAAAAAAAACAACAACAAAAAAACAAAAAAAAAAAAACAAAAAAAAAAGTGTTCGAACGGAAACCAAACAATCGGGATCACTGCTCAAGAACAACAGGGGAAAAAAATCCCCAAAGGAGAAAATCTGAACCTTGTTCTATTTAATGGCCACATCAAATTGAAGCAATTATTCGAGCCAAAAGCCGGCAACACTAATTACTAAGTCTTTACTCTGTCATTTTGTACTTTCTGTAATAATAAAGAGCATTTTTTAAAAACAAAAGAAACAAAAGAAACAAAAGAAACAAAAAAACAAAAAGACAAAAAGACAAAAAAACAAACTTTCTAACCGAAGAAAACAGCAGAAAGTTAAAATTTTTCTGGTGTCCCAAGATTTTTACCTGATCTTTTTTCCGTGTCACTATCCTGAAGATGCCTTATCATCAAATATACAACATTAACAAGAATGAAGTAACTTGTTTTCTGGTCCCCAAAGATCATAACATTTACTGAGAAATGCATACTGGTAATCACTCTACATTTGGCGGTAAAATTAACAAAAGTAATTAATTTACCAAGCTGGCTTAAAGGTTTTGCACGCCAGCACACACACACACACACACACACACACACACACACACACACACACACACACACACACACACGCACACATATATATATATATATATATATATATATAAGTGAACATTGAAGTCAAATTCCACTGTTCGTAGCATTTATTTTTGAAAAAGTTCTCAATACAAAATAGAGCAATTTATTATTATATTTTTATTATGAGAGATTATAATAAAAACGTTAAAATCGCTACACAAAAGTTTTTATGTTTCAATACTATGATTGTACTTCTTCAGGCGACGATGGTAAGTAACTGGTGATTAAATGATTTTTAAGGAAATTTAAAAACAAAGTGTTACCTCTTTTCCAAAAGTTAAGTGTCGGGGTAGGGAAAGTTCAGAATTAAAAATAGACTTGTGGGTATGTCTTAACCAATTAAACATCAGCTCTGCGCTAAATAGAAAAGTAAGTTCAAAGGGTGGAGGGGGTTGAGCTATTTTTCATGCCAGGATAAACCGGAACATAGTCTGGTCATCATTGACAATTGAGGAAAATATGTTAGCGACAAATATATCGTGATTGTAGGCAAATATGACGACAATTTTTTGAAAGGACGTTTAAGGGAGGGGTGGGAGGATAATGACGTCGTAAAGTTAACAGAATCTTTTTTTTTAATTTTTAGTTTCAAGCAGCTTCTTGAAGGGGCCAGTAGCTAAAAATGTGGAACGTCTATATAAGATATTAATAATACTAAAGCTGAATAAACAAAATAAGGTAATTACCCGTAGAGGGTGGGCCATTATATACTAATAGATTATGTCTATAAGAAATGGAAATACTTAAATTTTAAAATTTAACTATATTTTAAAGTAAAAAAAAAAAAAAAAAAAACAACTGTTGTCGGCGATTTACAGTTAATTGGTCCTTTGGATTAATAGCAAATAATAAATTTGATAATTTCTACTTTTTCATGTAAACATAAGAAGCAAGGTACATTTAAAGATTTACAAGTTCTAATTTTTTTTAGTATTTTCTATTTTATTGTTAACTTCCTTTAAGTTAAAAAATATTTAGAAAGGGACGTCATATTTTTGTGCGCGTTATTGGTGACAAATAATATATGTAGGTACCGCCTAGTTTTAAAGGAATTCTTGATACTCCCGATATAAAATTTTTGTACTGTTGGATTTTCTATAGTAGAAACAGTGAGAGCCTGTTTGACATCAGTTTTGCAATGGATATTTGTTAGAATTTCTACAATTACATTTGTTGGTATTATCTACGTTTGTAGCTTTGGAATGGCTGTTCTTATTCAGGTTTTTGTGCTGATTTAAAATTTTATTACTTTTTAAATAATTTTTTCAAGATTATCGGTACAGTTATAGCTTAGTTTTAGTGTATTTATGTTAAAAAACTTACTAAGTGAATTATTTCTGAGAAATTTTTTCTCAAATGGAGAAAATTCTGCCCTAACTTAGTACTAACCATTTAGTTAAATGTGGGTGTGTACCAAATGATTTTTCTGTTTCTATTTTTATTCCTACGATCGCTATATATGTTTTATATATTTGATGTCAGGACACTCATAGCCACTATTTTAAGGGAGTTTTATAGACTTTACTATGCTTGTAAAAGACAACTTCACTGGAAGAGTTATTGCTAATTCTATATTCTCTGGAAGAGGGTGTTTGATTACAGATGGAGGGTGGTTAGAATTAGGGTGGATATATATTGGATTAGCATTTGTTTTCATGGAGAATTGAAATACATTATAAACTAGGTTTAATGTAACATCAAGAAAATCTTTTTTAAATTATTGTTGATCTTAACTTTAAGGTTGAGAGTTTTAAATTCTCTATGTATAAATTTCTTGATTTTGTCAGCTTTAATTTTTGCAGAAGTTTTCACCAACATAAGGCTATAATTTCTATATAATCCTATATAATCAATGTTGATATCTGAATGAGCACTACGATTATATAAGATAAATAAAGCAACAAGGTCCTTAATAGAGTCAACCAGCCGATTAGAAAGCACCTTGGACTTTTACAATGGATTAATACCACAGATGTCATGAATTCATTTAATGGTATAAACGATAAAAGCAATTGTTCACTTATTCTGTTTGATATTGTGGATTACTACCCATCTATTTCCAGGGATTTTTTTACTTTGGCTTTGGAATTTGCCAGAGAGTACTCTGACCTTTCCAACGAGGAGCTTGAAATTATCATGAACTGTAGAAGATCTGTTCTTATCGATAACAGATTAAGAACAATTCTGTTGACCAATTCGATATTTCCATGGGAACGTTAGACTCTGCTGAGTCTTTCGACCTTGTTGGTTTATTTATCTTATATAAACTTATGTTTACCCCCTTTAACTTTTGGAAAAGACGTGAATTGGGGCTATTCTTCTTTCATAGGATTTAATGTTGTTAATTGTTTTTTCTCTGTCTAGGCAATCTAAGCTTCGAGCACTTTAGTGAATAAGTCGGTATGCTTTTAGGCGTTTTTTTTCTTTTTTTCAGTATTGTCATTTATAGTTTTGGCAAGTTGTCCGTTGGTTTCATGAAATGTTTTAGTTTTTCTTTAACACACACACACACACACACACACACACACACACACAAACGCGCGCGCGCATACATATATATAATAGCCGGTTATTCGATTCCAAGTATGCTTGTCTGCTAGGGCGGCTAGCCAATTCCTGTTGTAGTTAACCACTCAGGCACATTTCCGTTTATCCAACACCCACAGAGTCGACTTACAACTATGCTGAACTGATCTTGGATATAATTTATGGGATAAAGCGCATAAGCTGGCGTGATCAGATCGCTCAAACCCTCGGCCATGATGACTTGTGACTTTGTGCTAGCATAACCATGAATAGTTTGCGAACATTCACAAGGCTTTCCAACGCAGCCGTAATCTGGGATATCCCTCTCTCTCTCTCTCGCTCTTTCTATCTTTCCCCCCTCTCTCTCTCTCTCTCTCTCTCTCTCTATATATATATATATATATATATATATATATATATATATATATACCGGGTGCAAAAGCACAATTGTCCAAATCGTGTAACAGCAAAATTGTTAGATTAAGCTTTAAACCGTTGCATCTTAGAAATGATTAAAGATTTCTTAATGGAATTCTCTGAGATTTTTATAACACTATTGGACACTACTTTGAACAATAAGAATGTATTTAGCTCTAAGTTGAAATGATGATCCCTCTTGCTGTTTGGTCTCATGATCCAGTTTTCCTCTCTACTTTTTGAACTTATTTTTTTTAAAACAATCTTTTCTTAACTTATTCACCGTTCACTTGATGGTTCTTGAATGGATTTTGGAAATGGAAGTCAGAAGCCCTGAATTATCTTTTTCGCTTTATCATTGCACATTTGGGACGTCAGTGGCGCTGACACAAAATGATTTTAACCTGTTCTCTTTATAGCTGAATAACTCAAAAGGTTTTACAATGATTCTTACAACAAATTGTGTCAAGATGGCTAAACGACTGATCTGAAAAACCTGGAAAAAAGAAAGTCAATTAGTTTAGCGTTTTTTTTTTTTTTTTTTTTTTTTAGATATTAAACATTTTGTGAGATGGATAATTATGCAGTTACATGATTTGGGCAATTTTGCTGTTACATGATTTGGACAATTTTGCTGTTACATGATTTGGACAATTTTGCTGTTACGCCTGGTATATAAAACAAACTGACACTTTCTGGTCTCTAGTTGTCGGATCTGATAAGAGAATTTAATTTATTGCTTCTCTTATATTAAAAAATTCCAACGCATTTTCTTTACACAGAGATTTGTCTTTCGTTCCGACGTTTGTTGGCAACAAGTCTAGGAAAAGGACTAATCTGAATTCAAAACCTGAGGAGGGTCCTTTGGAGACCTTGTGGCAAACTATGTCCCTGTCACTTCGGTTCTTTCAAATCGTGTGGATGGTTCAGTACAAGTTTTCATCACTCTAATCACATCATATGCTCTGCAGGCTATTACAGTCGTTATACCTCCATGTATTTACAAAGACCAAACTCAAGAATAGTCTGACGAAACTTTTCATTGTCTTGAGAAGGCAAATATCTACAAGAGAAAAGAATTTTAAATCTGAGTTTATTTTGCTTTTATAATAATCCGAAGTCATGTTTTACGACCGTTTCACTTTTCCCAAGTCCAAGCCGGTATCAATTACACCACCCGCACATCCAAGTGAATATAACGAACCCAACAGGAATTGGAACTCGACTCGCCAACTAAAAATTCCAGCTCATTATCCATTACACCTCCTGCATTTCCAAGTTTACAGCAGCTCTTAATCTCAAGCGGTCGCTCATCTCGGTGATGACCAGGATCGACGTTGCTTAACTTCGGTGACCGTACGGAAAATAGAGTTTCAACGTGAAATGACCATAACGTTGGCAGAATAAAGAATAAAGGAGAAAGATTGTTGGCATCAAGCAGAAGAAGAAGAAGAAAGAAAGAAAGAAAGAAGAAGGGACAAGACAAAGAAGTAGAAGAAGAAAGAAAGAAGGGACAAGACAAAGAAGTAGAAGAAGAAGAAAGAAAGAAAGAAAGAAGAAGGGACAAGACAAAGAAGTAGAAGAAGAAAGAAAGAAAGAAAGAAGAAGGGACAAGACAAAGAAGTAGAAGAAGAAGAAAGAAAGAAAGAAGGGACAAGACAAAGAAGAAGAAGAAAGAAAGAATAAAACGTAGAAGATAACGATATAAAATAAAAAAAAAAACATTAAAAAGAAAAACAAACGCTTTATAATAAGAGTTATTGTTGTTGCTATTATTATTATTATTATTATTATTATTATTATTATTATTATTATTATTATTATTAAATGTCCTTCAGGCTATGGTAAAGCAGAGAATGTTTTGTGAACCCCGCCCAAGTTAATGGAAAAATAAAACTCCTTTATAAATATGCCAGACGTAAGCGTTTCTTAATAAATGCAGTGCAAATGCTTTCATTTATACAGGCACGCAGACACATAGATACACACACAATGGCATATATATATATATATATATATATATATATATATATATATATATATATATATATATATATATATATATATATAAACCAATGTATATTTATACGCATCTGCGCATAACTCTCCATACAGACGTTATAAAATGATATTGACACCGACTAATTACGATGTCTGCTACTATTGTTGTTATGAACAATTCATTAATGACTGGCCAGTGTCAAGGCTGACAAAGGGTGCAGGTGATTTTTTCTTTTCCTACGAAGACCTGGCCAGGAATTTGTGACAGAATTTAAATGATTCATTCATGATCATCATGAGATTATGTAGTTAAGAAAAATAAAATACCCTTTTTTTCTCTCTCTGTTGCTTTTTTTCGTCTCTTTTGAAGAAGATGAGGATAAATGACAAACCCGTTTGTAAAAGAAAAAGAAAAAGTGAGAGTAAAAACAAGAAACGGGTGGCAGAGCGGGAAAGAGGGAGAGAGAAAGAGAGGAAGAGAGAAAGAGAGGGAGAGAGAAAGAGAGGGAGAGAGAAAGAGAGTAACAGGAAGATTGGCAGAACGAGAAAAGAGAGAAGAGAGTGTAAGAGAAATTTTAATCTTTTCGAAGTTTCTTGTTTAGAATACTTCTCGCCTCTTCCAGCTTCTTGTTTTTCCTGTCAATTACTATTTTCAATGCAACGTCAATCGTCATCTTCTGTCTCCTTGAAACCTGTTCTTTTATTGTCCTTTCTACGCAACAACTTTTTCTCAGTTTTGTTCATTCTCGAGCAATCTTCTTCGTCTTAGTGGCTTTATCGCCTTGCTTGCGGTGAAATGATTAAAAAGTGTCTTTTCAATGGAGACATGGCAATTTCACCGTAAAGATCATTATGTTGTTTTTGGTCTTGTAGGTAAAAAAAAATCGTAAAAATTGTTCGCAATGTAAAGTTTTCGGAAGAATCGCAATGAATTAGACAAAATTTTTAGAGAATAGAATTAAAGAAAAACAAAATGTCTTCGAATAAAGAACACAGAAAAAGTCTATCAAGTTCGGAATCTATTTCAGCGGACTAAACTTAGAATAAAGTTTGTCATAATCTACTTAAGAAACAATAATGTATTTAATGAAGGTTAATGTCTAACATTATTAACCTTATTTTTTCTTTAGTAGATTATAACAAATCTTATATTACCTTCAGGCTTATAATCATATCCCGTTAAAACATCGGCTCTCATACGATCACTGAAGTTAAGCAACGTCGAACCTTGTCAGTACCTGGATGGGTGAACGCTTGAGAATATCAGGTACTGTAAGCTTGGGTTTGTGAAGTTTGCAATAGATAGTGACTCGGAATTGTTAATCAGAGAACCGAGTTCGAATTATAGTCACTTACGCACAAATATCTTGAGAAAGATATTAACTTACCTCTTATGTCCCACAGATATGGGTTAATCAGTAAAGCTTGTATTACTAAATCATTATTATTTAAAAAAGTCTTGCAATTTAAAAACTATTTTCTAACCTTTTGATAAACCGTAGAACATGAATCAGTCAATCAACAAATTTTATATTAAGTTCAGTTACAATCATATCACGTTAGAACACTGGCTTTCATACGATCACCAAAGTTAAGCAACATCGTGTTTGGTCAGTACTTAGATAGGTGACCACTTTGGAATACCAGGTGCTGTAAGAGTAGTGTAATGGACAACGTCTCGGAATTCGAAATCAGAGAACCAAGTTCTAATTCCGATCGGGTTCCTTATATTGACTTATGTGAGAAAGGTATGAATCCACATTTCCCCCAGCTATGGGTTAATTAGTAGGATTCGTATCAGTGAATATATTTTATGGCTTTAAATAAAATGCAAAAGTTTGATAAATTAATATATAATTACTTGATTTGCTTTTTGCAAACAAATCAATTATATATTAAGTTCAGATACATTTACTTCAATTGTAGTCATGTTTGAGTTTCTAGGCAGTTTTATCAAACTGATTTGTAATAAGTGAACAATTCCTATTAATTTTGTCTATTAGTAAAGAGGGGTTAGTTTTTAGATTTAAGTATTTCTAAATTGGTACGCTAGTTTATTTAAATGGCGCAGTCACTCGCATCCCTTGTTGCAGACGCCTGCTCAGGTACAGTTGTGTTTGTTCAACACCTACAGAGCCACTGTGGTTTATACTGAATGAATCTTAGTTACGAGTTATCTAGCGTGATCAACAGTCTGAAGAAAGCCAGCACGCTTAAACCCTCGGTCACGATGACTTGTGACTGCTAGCACAACCATTGACATCACTCAAAGAGTTCACAAAATCTGGGTCAACCCGTGGTATGGTTTTCAGGCACTTTCCAAAGGTGCCGCACTCTGGGATCGCCTCTGGATGATGCGATCCCAGTGCTATCTTCAATACTATCTCAAGTAGTCATCTTCTTGACAAATCAATGGTGAGATTCAAACCTAGGTTTCATGGTCAGAAAGCACTCTAACCATTCGGGCATGTCAGTGTATAAAAAATTAATATTTCTACTTCCTTTTAAATTTCATCTTTCATATTTATGCTTTTTAGTGTTTCGACAACGTCGCCGGAATTTTGAATATGTGAAGGGCTAATTGTTTCAAGAAGTTGTTTTCGACAAATCTTTAACCAATATTATTTCACTTTCAGTAATAATTTTTATGGAGAGCAATTTGGTTTACTAATGTGATCGCCTCTTAGCCTATCTTTTCTTGTAATTTCTAGAACTGCTCCTTTCCAAAATATTTCACCTAAAGAATCCATAACATTTCTAATATACTAATTATGCTTTATTAATATATCCGCACAAAACAATATTGCAAGACCTTGTAAATAAGCTGAACAACTTCTAATTTATTAATAAACAACCCCACCCCAAATAAACAAACAAACAAACAAAAAAACCCAAAACAAAAAACGATACATTATATTTATGTGATGTTCTGCTATACCATATTACTAATAAAACTAAACGTCTGTTGAAGATCCGATAACAAAAATGACTTCATTAATTTGCATCAGCAAAATGAGATCCGGAATTTTCATTGGTTTTCATTTAAATTTAGAATTTGTAACCCTAAATATTAGGTTGGTGCAAAAATAATGATGTAATAATGTCGTTTTTTGACGTATTTTTTAACATCAAAAAACAACATTACTACGTCATTATTTTTGCACCAACCTAATATCTCCATGATGAAAAAAACATATCAATTGAAAATACTTTTAAACAAAATTTTCTAATATATAAAGAGGAACGCTTACAAAATCCACAAAAACAAAATAAATAACCTTTCAAAAATTCAGCACATACCAACCCATTAATGACGATAGTGTTGGAAAGAACTTATCTAACCATAACCCTTTGAGTCCTGACCACCGCTTTACCGGTGGTAGAGAAAAATGACGTAATGCCCAGTCATCGGTTGAATGGTGGGTAAACACTTTTAACTATTTTTATATCTACCGTTGAACATTACATACCAATTTTGCGAATTTGACTCAGGAGCTCAGGCATAAGGGTTAAAAATTGTTCAGCAACGCAGAGCTCAAAGGGTTAATATAAAATTTGTTACAACTTCTTCTAAAACTGTACATATATATATATATATATATATATAGATATGTGTGTGTGTGTATATGCGTGTGTTTGTGCGTGTGTGTATGTGTATGTGTGTTTGTGCGTGTGTGTATGTGTATAGTAAAAATATACTTTTATGTTATACTATATTTATTAATAAAATTGCTCAATATCTGAAATAGAATGTCTGTAAATATAAGAGTAGATACTGAAAAATCAGTCCTGTGTGGAGAGAGTCTGATGCGCGCTTATACGCAACTCTTCAGGCCGTGTGTGTTGACTATTTATATACAGGTTGAAAAGTAACACCCTATTTTATATATGAATGGCCAGCCAGGAGGCATGATTTAACATCCTATGACTTTTTTTGTTATTTGCAATTGGTTAAAGGAGCAAGTCTACTATACCAAACCAAGACTTTGAAAGAACTTGAAGGGCGAATTCAAGAAGATATGTCTTCCATACTACAAGATTTCCTGGTGAAATCAGTTCAAGCGATTCCTGGGTGGCTTGAGAAGCTGGTAGTGAAATCTGGTGGCCATATTGAATTTTAAATAAAATCTCTTGTTAAACGATTTCCTCTAATGTCCATTTCTTGTAAAAATTATAGTTAATAAATAAATGATGAGTATTTTAAAGTGAAGAGTAACTTTTCATTCTCCCTGTATGTTGACTAATAGAAATTACTAACAAAACGAGTAGAACTTATCTGAAAATGCAGACATTGAAACAAACTTTTACTGTGTAACTTAAAAGTCGAAAACTAAAAATAAATGCCCTATAAAACATAAAAAAGATTAATGCAAATATCTGCTCCACATACAATGTAGTTAATATATTTGAAAGAAAGCCAATTCCTTAAATAAGTATTAATGAATACAAAAACTGTAGGAAATATTTTAAAAAAGTAGATGCAAAATATATTTGAACGCGCGGAATCACGTGCACATAATGTAAAAAACAAAAACAAAACAAAAAAAAAAAAACAGTTTAAGGGTAATGAACACATTCCAAAGTAAAAAAAAAATACTCCAGTCACCCTGCAACATTTCGCCAATAAAAAAAGTATTTAACTTAAAAAAATACAAGATAAAAAATGGCTGTCATGGTATCAACAAAAATTCACATCAAAAAACTGCAATCATTTTTTACGCATTCACCAAAAGAAAACGCTATAAAAATGACATAGAATTTCAATAATCCCTTAGAAGAAGAATAAAAAAAATTAAAAAATATGAAAGAAAAGGGGAAAAAGACAGATCCAAAATTGTATAAATTAGTCCTAAACAAACGAAACAAACAAAAAAAACCCCCCAAAAATACAGAAAACTTTTAGCTTCAGTGCTTTTGCGAATGACTTGTGACGAAAGTCAATGGTGGTCGGTATCATATTTTGTTCATTTTCCTGAGCAGTCATTGCGAAAAGATAGCTTTAGAGTTTGTGTCAGGACAAACGATCTGAACTCGACCCGCTAACTCTTTCTTTTAATTGCTTCTCTTTCCTTCTTTCTTTCTTTCTGTCTTCATTTTCCCCATTTTGATTTTTTTTTCCTAGCCCAAACGAAAGACATAATTATATCAAATGATGATAGTTACGAAAGGGAAAGGTTGGAAGCCATTGATTCGCGAAGGAAAAATGGTTTTGAAAAGCTAATCATTAAGTTACATTAAATTGGAGCGAATAAAGCCTTCAAAACATCTCAGAGTCCTTATGAAATCAGTTTTTGCCCGAGTGCCAATATGCAAAAGTCTCAAAGACTAAACATAATCTGGCACAAGGCTATCGTAATAAGTGAGCCTAGTAAGGAATAGACTTACTCGATTCTAGGATCGATCTGTGAGAGGATCTTGATTAATAAACGCGCCATAAATAGAATATATACATTCGTGCGATTTCTTCTTTATGATTCATCGATAAAAATCGTATATTATCGATAAAAAATCGAAGGAAAGCGTGACTGTAACTATCGTGGAAGGATTCATTGAGATTTAAAAAAAGAAGGGATAACAATCGAAATGATAATAGAAGTAGAACAAGAAGAAAAGAAGAAAAAGAAAAGAGGAAGAAGAAGAAGACAGAGGAAGAATAAGAGGAAGAAGGAGAAGAAGAAGGAGAAGAGGAAGAAGAAAAACAAGAAAGAGAAGAAGAATAAGGATAGGAAAAAGAAGAATAAGGAGAAAAGAAAAAGAATAACAAGAGCAAGAAGAACAAGAAAGAGAAGAAAAAGAAGAAAAATAGGAAAAACAAGAAGAAGAGAAAGAAAAAGAAGAAAAGAAGAAGAAGAACAGAAGAAAAGAAGCCAACGAAGAAGATAAGAAGAAGAAGAAGAAGACGAAAAAGAAGAAGTAGAAGAAGAGAAGAAGAAGAAAAGAAGAGGAAATAGAGAAGAAAAGAAGAGGAAATAGAGAAGAAAAGAAGATGCAATTAATTAGAACGGTGCCATTAATTAGCGGTCAGTAAATAATTAATATAAATGCTCACCGCTGAGAAGATTGTTCTCTAAACAACTGATTAAAAAAAAAAAAAAAAGAGAAAAGATTTTAATTTTTGCTTCATTTTAATTTGTATTTATGAAATTATAATCTCGCTTTTAAATGAATAAAATGTATTTATTTATTCCCTGAATTATTCTAATTAATATCTTTGTTGCTTTCGGAGACTGATCTACATAATTCATTAAATCCCATAATTCCAGTCAAATCCAAATATGAAATTTTCACTTGCTATTATAGGAAAGAAACGCTATTTTCCACACGATTACATACCCACTTACATACTATATAAAAACACGCCCAAACTTATTTTTCTCCAATAACAGAAGGTGTTACAATATGTCAAAAGGATTCTACAATAAAGCCCACGCCGTTTGAATCAAAGCGTCCCTTGGTTAGAAATTTTCATTTTTTTTTTTTTATATATTAAAATTCTGAATTTCCAACTTCCAAGCAATAATAAAATAAAATAAAGTAAACATATCCAGAACTAGAAGCTTCCAGTTTTCCCAAAACCTGCCCCATGATCCATTCAATATCGTCATTTAGATTTGCAATATTTGGTTAAAGGTGAAATAAAATCAGTGTAGGAGAAAATACCAATGGCGTGAATATGTTAAAGTGAGCCTCAACTTGCCAGGAAGTGACCAACACTTCCTATGCGGCACATATGGAATGTGACATGCAGAATTCAGTTATGAAAATATAACGAACTGTCGCTGACTCTGTTATAATTTCCAGTAGCGCCTTCTGTAGCATGTCCATCATGCGTAGTCCTCTTCATCTAACGTTTCAACTGTTGAGATCTTTCATAAACATCATCAGCTTGTTTCCTCGTTGGGGTCTTTGGGGTTGTTCGCGCTTAGACTTGGCCCTCATCTTTGACCTTGTCGCCAATGGTGGCCCGACCAGGAGTTTAAAACACCCAGCGGCATCGCTCTCAGTCAATGGACTACTCAAGTCCCTCTACGACGACAAGGATCGACCATCAGAGGTACGCACATAGGAAATTACACGCATAAACACACATATGTATTGTACGCAGGATTTCGGAGTCATGATAACAATGATTTGGATAATTTTCGGGGAAGGTAAACAGACGTTCTCTACTCGAAAGACGTGTACAGCACAATCTTTTCCCTTTTAAGTGACTCTTTGGTTAAAAAAGAAAAAGTTCAGCGAGCCTCTGCATCTTGGCGAAGACCATCTTTCTTCCAACCGTGTGACCTGGCGCTACAGAATAACAGAGACAACATCACTTGAGGACATTCAACAATAGCAATAACTAAAATGGATAGCATATGTAACTCGAAGAGAAAACAATGACATAATGAAGGTGTTAATATTCCACACTACTTTAAACAAAAGGTTAGGAAGGAAACCTCCATGAATAGAGAAAAGAGCGATAACAGCTACTGGATTGGAGAAACCTGTTTTCCTGAAAATATGTTTTAAGATAAAATTTTTATAAATTTCAACGGACAGTAGGCGATCATGTATCTTTCGATACATAACTGACGTGGCAGATTTCTTCCGCAGTAGGTTGCCATTTCTTTCTGCGGTAGACCATGTGCCATTCAAGGCTACAGAACCCGGTCTGTCCTGTACCCATAGCAGGGGGGAGAAGAAGAGAACTCATACCTTTCCCAAGGGTATTACCACGTAAGTGAATATATTTGACTGGAATTCGAACCTTATCATTACAATTACCATTTGCTGGAATAAGTTGGTCTGAGAAAATACATAGATATGTAAATATTACATATACGTATTTCTGGTTTGACGTGGTTGGTTGGGGTGGAGAAAATTTTTATGTTAGGAGGGTGAAACACAGAGAGAGAGAGAGAGAGAGAGAGAGGGAGAAAGAGAGAAATCGACATAGTGATTAAAAAGGAGAGAGATGGTGAAAAATTTGTAAGTAGCAATTAAAATTAGTTATCATGGCGGAAAGAAAAGCATCGTAGTCATTTCCTTAATAATAATAATAATAATAATAATAATAATAATAATAATAATAATAGCAACACCGGGATTGAAACCACAAATATTTGAAGAAGTGTTTCGTTCTCATTATTTCTTGTTCTTTAATGTTATTTTGTTTCTGATTTTATTTTAATCTGTTGCGCTCAGCAATGGCAAAACATTCGCCGCCATTTTTTTTCGTGAATACGTATGATAAAAAGAAGGTATGTCGTTAAAGAGATAATGGTCGCGATAACTGGAGGCATTCCTTGGTGTTTTACAGTACAGTCTGCTTTTGTGGGGAAACATTCACGATATTAGGTCGATTGGGGTCAACAAGGATTTGTCGGCTCACAGGATACGACTGCGCGCATGCGCACGTACACACACACACAAACACACAAACATGCGTATATAAGAAAAAGGTTTTTTTTTTCAATTTTTCTTTCTATCCTTATTTTTAAACATTTTTCAAAAGATTGCTTTCCGCTGCATAAGCGATTGCAATACACGTCACGCTCAGTAAGCAACTTAAAATATTTTCTTTATCAAATTCTCATTAAATGATTACAGAAGTAAAGAAAAAAATGGCTAAAACGTTTATATATTAAAAACAGACAGAGTCTTAATTTATTTTTATTAAAAAGATTAATTTACTAAATCGTTTAATATCAAGTGGTTCATCTCGGGTATATATATATATATATATATATATATATGCGCCACGCTCTTATTCAAATATTTCCATCCTTGAAAGAATTATCTCTTTCTCAAGCCATCATACATGACTATGAAAATATTATATTCTATAAAAATTCAGAGGAAACACTTCAATTCAAACCCTCCTGTTATTTAAAATATATAACACATAAGTTAATCCAAAACTAAGATAATTTTACATAATATTTGCATTAAGAAATCAACATCATTTGCTTACTTTCGTTTATTAAACATTAAATGACATCACTTTGCATCCTGCATAAATTATCTGAACACATACACGATGTGTGAATGCTGTTATCATTTAACCTGATAATTATTTATGAGCGTCTCTTCAAAATTTTGAAAAATATAACAATATTTTTACTTTTGTGAATACATTTTGTAAAATAAAATCCTTACATTTGCCTTGATACAAGTCCACCAGAGGACGAAACGTGTCGGCTAAGATAAGTTTTTCTTTTGTCTTTATTCATATATATATATATATATATATATATATATATATATATATATATTTCCCAACATCGCTCACGTGACGCCGACGTGATCATATTGAAACGGAACGTTGATCTTGAAAAAATTCAGTTATCTGTTTTGATTAGTCTTACTCTTATGTCCATCGTCTTTTCATTTTGAATTAAATATAGTCTAATGTTAATTATGTTTTATGAATATGTCCTGAAGATGGTCTAGTAGACCGAAACGTCCGACATTGACATTATATTAACATTAAAACAGCATAATTGCATATTAGGATTTTTGTTTGTTTTTTCCGTATATTTTTCTTCATATATATATATATATATATATATATATATATATATATATATCAAGTATATGGTGCAGTTCAATTTACATTACATAAATCATTCATACAAAAAACAGATATAGAAGTTAATAATTTAAATGGCGAGAATACATCTTCGCAAACAATTTTAATAAAGTACATTAACCCCGAACCTGTAGATGAATGTTATGATCTCTGTTTATAAATTCCAGTTGTATAAGGTCTTTTTTAGTTTTTTACACAAGCTTTCGTCTGTTCCTACAGACATCCTCAGGTATGGAACTAGATTTTGTTTTTTGTTTTTTACTTCTCGGTAATATCAGGAATTCAGACCCTCTCACGAATGGGGGGGGGACGAAACGAACTTGACTTGAATTGGAAAACACTAGACTCACGTTCAAAAATTTCCTTTACAAATCATTTACGGAGTCAAATTAACCTCTTCTTTCCGTAAAACGATATTCTATAAAGTAATGAATATTGTATTAACTAGTCTCTTAATTTTGTTTTTGTTTTGTCCCTCAAACAACTTCAGGAAATTGCATGTTGAGTACATAAATTGAGACTTCCTATGCTGATCCGTTAAAAACCCGCCTGCCAATCACAGAATCCGTTGAATGTCTAAACCTGATATAAGAACTCTCTCAGTCCATAAAGTTGTACATGTCTGGCGGGTATCCCAATGTGGAAATATTTCAAACCCTATTAGCAAGAGTATGAAAAGGAGGAAATGAAAGCCTCAATCTATTTAATCTTTTCCCAGACTAATGACCTGGGAATTTACAAGCACATATGTTAAACGATGGGCAGTGATCCCTTAAGCATTCCATACCACAGTCCAAACGAATATACTAATAAAAAAAAAACACAGCGATCCTTCTTTCCTTCCCGAGGCCAATGTACAGACGATTAGGTTGGGTCCTATATCGATGGCATAGGTATTTATAGTTGCGATAAGAAACCTCCTCTACCAAGTGTTGCAAGAAATACGACTGAAAGTAAAGCTTTTCAAAACAGAAACAATGGAAGTAAGCATGGAATATACATTGAAGCCATTGTAAACATTAAGGATAATCAAATTAATAAATATATTAATAAAAATTTACTAAGGTAAGATAAGGTAATTGAATATAGAATAGGCTGCACTAGGGTAACTTTTTCCAACACAGCAAGATACGACAAAAGAAAAATATTATCCTAAGAACTTGAGTCATGTTCTTAAATAGCCGTGTCAAATCTAGGCTGTCATGCGGATGTCATGCCTGGCGTTGAAAGACAATCATTTGACTTGCTCGACTAACAGGATCGGATTATTTGTAAAATTTATTTTCGTTTGGACTTATTGCGACGAGCTTTGCCAACAGATTTCTGTTATGGTTTTGATTTTTCTTGTTTTATTAATTTGTGTTCATTAATTTGGTTTTATTTTTTTCGATTTGTTTCTGTTAGAATTTTCTTTTTTCAGTTTTTAATTTATTTTATTTTTTTCTCTTCGGCTTTAGTCAAATTTATTAATTATTACTTTACAGTATAAATCCTTAAACTGGTTTTTGCTTTATTTTTAATTTTGAATTCAATATTCTTTTGTTGGTTATAGTTTAAATTCTTATTTTAATTTTCAGTATTTTCGGTTTTACGGCATAAATTTTTTAGGTTAAACTTTTTTTGTTTGTGGGTGAAATTGTTTTTCGTCCACAAAGTTTATCTTTTTTACTATTTATTGTTAAATTCCCGTTTTTATTTTTTTGGTTCCGTCTTTCTTTATGTTCTATTTTATTAATTTGATAAAAAGGAAAAGTTTGTCGAGGGGGAAAATATAATTGAAAGTAGGAAAATTATTTTTTCAAAATGGCTGACAAAAGTCGGCTCATCAAGAAAGACTTATTTTGGACTGCTTCAAGTGCAAACGCATCATATATAAATTGTAAATAGCGAAAAAATGACAACAGAAAATATAGGAAAGAATGCTAAATTCCTGAAAACGGGGTGAGGTCTAAAAAAGAAAATAAGTTGACCCCACGTGTGGAAACAAATACGGAAGACGAAAAAGAAAGTAATAATGAAACAGAAAAAATATCAACTAACAAAGAAAACAAAACAAGTCGCATAGCCGGTGTAGTGGCTGGAGTTTCACCCTTTTATTGCCCGCTACCATCCAAAAAATCTATAATCAATTAAGTGGAGTTTTTTTGAGCAAGCCAAACGGTAAGCTCATCCTACTAAAGATAATAGGCTTTTGGGAGACCTCGAGAAAAAATGCATTGAAACAAGAACAGTGTCAGTCTTTGCGGTGGGCAAACATTCCGGCATGATTTGTTTCTCCACAAAAGAATTTAAAAGTGTTTAAATCACTGGCTTCTTTGGCTCATGATATTTCATGTGGAACATTCTGCTACCTACACCAGAGGATTGTTTGACCTCACGACAAGAGAACTTTTTATAACGACAGAATACGAAGGAAAGCGTCGGGCCAGATTAGCGGTGTGTGGGGTTTCTTTCCTAGTATCCGGGGAGCACATAGCTGTATATCTCATGCTGTATGGGCTATGTGCTTCCCCTAGTAGGAACGAAACCTCATACACAGCTACACTCGTCTGTGTCTCCATAACTCATACGGATGTCGACCATATTCGGGATCATCGAATGAATGCGATCTATCTTTTCCTTAACTGCATAATATATGCTTTGTTTTCCTTCTCCTGGACCGGTTACCACACAGTCTATCCTAGTAGTTACCCATAACTGGGGCGGCGCGGGGGGGGGGGAAGAGATGGATTGATACCGTAACCAAAAGTATTATTTCACTGAATGTAATGATCTGGATTGGAATTCAAACACGATTCCTTAATTAGAGCCGCAAAATACATTATTCCATACGTGCCTACTAGATTTAGAGAGGATTCACCCTGTTGGAAGTGTGGAGAGAATGGTCACCTCGCCCTTCTTGCCATGAGAAGAACGTCTCTGAAATTCCGGCCTTAAATCCCTCCCTAGCTGGCACTTATTGTTCTGCCACGTCTGCAATGGGCATGCCCAACAGCTGGGTCCGATGGCTAAAAGTCCCCGGTTGGGTCACAGAGGAAATGTGATCCGTAAAGGTAACTTCGTCTACTAGTGTGAATGTAGAGTATAGTCAAGGGGAATGGCTGATCGTGGGTAGAGTTAGAGGAAAGCTCTGATCTGCGGAATCTCAGCCCCCTGAAGCTCCTAATATGAACGACAATAACAGGTTAATCATATCAACAACGAAAACACACGTTTCCAATCTTGTCCTGTCTCCAGCACCATCTTTGACACAAACACCATCACAATCACCTCAAAAGAAAGACAACAAACAAAAAAGACAAGCTAGTCCATCTATAGGAATAATAAGCGGAAAAAAAAACCAAACCAAAACAGGCATTTCATCTCGGGAATGATGCCCTTCGTGCCCCACCCCACTCCAGAACAAGCCGAAAAAGAATTACAGCAAAGCGGGAAAATCAAATGAATTAAATGCCTTTTAGCAATTAAATACGTCAAGGATGAAGACATAGAAGTGCTCACAAACCTTCCAAAAGCTCAACGTAAATAAACTGTCGTTCGATCCGACTTGGGGATGGGGCAGATTTGGGACTTGACAGAGGAGGCGACGAATTACATCAAGATATCACCCTCAGTGGCTATCATTGAAAATGAGGAAACAGAACATTGAAGCAATTCTCTGATGGTGGGTGGGTGTCCCCGATTTTTGTTCACTACTCCCTGTAACAGGCTTTAAATCTTACGTTTCTATGGCTCGACAGGAAAGGCCATTGGGGTATCCTTTTTTCCGACCATGTTTAATACAGAGGAGAAAACCTAACTGACTAGTAATGATTCTCTAATTAGATAGTGTGAATATCCGAGGCCTAAGTTCCGAGTCTCACAGGCAAAACTTGTTTGCAAGCTGAGTAAGAGTGTTATTTGGATTCCCGTGAGTCGGCTAAAATTTTGGTCCTTAGGGTAAAATAATAATGGTAACCCTCAGTCGTAATAGCTAGGTAATTTCACTTAGCTAGACTATTTATACACATAGGCA
Organism: Acanthosepion lycidas; assembly: GCA_963932145.1. Classification (NCBI taxonomy): domain Eukaryota; kingdom Metazoa; phylum Mollusca; class Cephalopoda; order Sepiida; family Sepiidae; genus Acanthosepion; species Acanthosepion lycidas. The sequence goes on from OZ010591.1 coordinate 104,799,286, forward strand.
CGTTTATTTTGGTCCCCTCTTTCTTTAGTTTAATTCCTCTTCCCCACGTCTTTGTTAGATGTCAGTTTTCTAGTGGGTGAGGTTTGCATTTGGTAGTTTTCAGTGTGTCTTTTGTATTTGATATTATTTCTGTATTTGTGTGTTATTGTGTGTGTGTTTGTTGGAGTGAGTCACTTATCTAGTCTTTATTTAATTTCGTCTTGTTAAATGATATTTTTGACACAGTATTGTCGGGAGCTTTTATTACAAACGCTGTTTTTTTTAGTTTTGGTAAATAATTTATCACATTGTAAATACACTTTGGGGTTTTGTTGTGACTAAGTAAATGGTTAAAGAAATAACAAAAAATGTGTTACAGATATATCATATATTAAACAGTAAGTACAACAGAAGAGTATTATACGACAAGTGAGTGTGTGTCGGTTGACCCAGCGTTCAATCTATTCGACTGTTAATATTTAACAGCCCCCCCTCACGAGGGATGTATGCGTCACAAGGCCGAGTTTACCGAGGGTTCTCCGAGACCGTAGACTCGGCCAAAAATATTCCCTTAGAACCCGTATAACGGGTTCAGGGCCTGTCTACCTCTCCGGACGAAACTTTGCCCTTCGGCAAAGCCTCGTCCGAGTTCCTCTCTGCTTAAGGCAGAGAGTTCGACAAATTAAAAATCTATTCGACTGTCAATATTTAACAGCCCCACCACAAGGGATGTATTTGGCACAAGGCCGAGTTTACAAGCTCCAAGCTCGCCCGGGTTCCTCTCTGCTCAATGAAGAGAGTTCGACAGCAACGAACAATCTATTCGACTGCTCCCTCAAGGCCTTCTCTCCTATTTATTTTATAGTAGGCGGAAGGGTTCAACAATAGACTCTTTAGAAGGAGGACATCACAACAGGTTTAGATATTTCAAAATTATTATTGTCATTTCGCCCAATCCCTTAGAAAATTGTACTTACGGGGACTAGTTAGTATTTCCAAGGGAGATTGTGTTTTTATGGTAATTGTAGTAAGAATGTTAAGTTAGAATTTGTTGTTTTGTTGCAAGGAATATTAACGAATATTTTGGGTCAGCTAATTTAAAGCCCGTCCTTTTAACTGCTGCAACTTTTGATCTTGTGCCGCATTTTATGTAAATATTCATGTATGAATATTACAGACATCATACATGGCCCCAAATTGGCTCAGATATATCTAAACTGTCAGCTGTATACAACCATTTTCTCAGACCAGTGGTCAAAAATGACTTCGCGCGAATGAAGACGGTAGATTTTCGCGAGGACAATTCTTCTTTGAATCTCTTAGACTGGCGCTACATAACCGCAAATAAAGAACTGTACCAAATAACAAACCACATTACTTTAGGTCTTTCAGTAGCAGCAATAACTAAAATGGATTGCATATATGTCGAAGAGAAACCAATGACCGATTTGGCCACAGAGGAGCGTTCGGTTAGCAAGGTCGGAGGACGAATATTCTCTGTGAAAATTTCTCGGACATTCGGGCTGGTAAATGTTGTTTAATACTGTTTATTATTTATTTATTAATTTTTTATTTTCACACTTTCTGAAAGTACTGGCTCTCCATAGAGAGTACTTCTAAAATATAAACTTCAGTATCAATTATAAAATAAAATTAGTTCAGGGCCCGTAAATATATATATATATATAACGTCACAAATTATGAAATGGACAAAGACCGACAATTATTTTTAAGACATTTTTATATTTATACATTCTTTTTATAGATACAAATATTTAAGTAAATGCTCTGTTTATAATAAACAGTATTAAACAACATTTACCGGACCGAATGTCCGAGAAATTTTCGTCCTCCGACAAGATTCGAACCTGTATCCTATACGGAACCATCATTTAGCTTGACGTGCCTTTAACCGATTTGGCCATTGAGCAGATATGAATGTACGGGAGAGATTCATAGAAGATTGAAGTTCAAATACAGTAAATTCGACCTAGCTTATTTATACCAAAGATTTCCTTCTGAAGAATTGTTGGTTTCAAGGACCATAAAGGAAAATGTCTATGTGCCTTTTCAAATCAGTATATTTGTTCTGTGGTATCAACTCTTTGTTCAAATATATATATATAATTATGAAAGCGGAGACATTAAAAAACCGTGGTAATATTTTATTTCGCGAAACCGATATTTCTTTTTCGCTTTATCAGACCAAACGGGTTCAACAATAAATAAATTATATATATATATATATATATATATATATATATATATATATATATATATATATATATATATAAAGTGGACATTTAAGTCAACACCCAGAGGCAACAGTCTGTTTCATTTTGAACGCAATCGTCAATCGTCAGGTCTGACGTTTGCTTTTAACATGAACCAGACTGTTGCCTCTGGGTGTTGATTCAATGTCTACTTTTATATCCACTTTTATGCGCTCTATCCCTGATATCGAGCACGTTAACCCATTAATATAGCACATCTTCAAACTATATTTTATCACACACACACACACACACACACACACACACACATATATATATATATATATATATATATATATATATATATATATATATATATGTGTGTGTGTGTAAGAAAAGGTGAAAGGAAAACTTATATATACCAAAGTGTTTACTTTCTGTGTCTGCTACTACACATATTATGTTGTTAGGATTTTGGCCGCTAATAATTTAAGTTTTATAATTCTCTTAGAATTACTTCATTTTAAAGGTTTAATAAGTCTGGTTAAAAGACATATCCTTGTCTAAAAAATATTAAATTAGTATTTTAACTCTTCTAAATTATAAACATAATAAACAAACGCGTTATAAAACAAATATTAGGTTCGTTACTAAATTTAATATTATTTACTAATATGATATTCCTTGAAGGAATCCATACACACTTGTTATCAATTTTCACCTTAGGCTTTTCCTTGTTTTTTTTCATCTATTCTTTTACCTCTCAAGGGAGAAAAATAATTTATCATAATTATCATGAGAGTTGCTTCATTTTGAAGGCAAACTGCAAATCAGTGAGATTTCTCATCTTCAGAAACGTTGCAAATGTCTTTTATCAGTCCTCCCAAAATCTCCTGGTCTTGTGTTAACTCATAAAAGAGCTGCGCGTCATCCAAGCTCTCTAACTTTTTACGGGGAATATTAGCATTTTATTGATAGTTCTTTTAATTTCGTTGTTCAATGTGTATACTATGGTTATTCGCTTAATGTTTATGAATGTTATTCTTCAATTTGGTATTGATGGCAAAACCATTTCATAATATTTATTGGTTCCAAGGCTATTAATTTGCGCTATCAAACTCCGATATTAATATCAAGTCATTGTTTGGTTTTGTTGTTTTGGAGACAAAATGGATCAATGTTATCACTATCAATCTCTCGAGCCAATAATTCCTGTTTTTCTTTTTTTCGCAAGTCGTCTCACATTAAATGTCCCGATGGAAATATATTTGTCGGCAATTGAAGACATTTACAAACTTTTAAATACGAAGATGTCAACGTTTAACGGTTGAAAAACCGGAGAAGTCATTACCTTCCCCGCCAAAATAAATAAAAGGTTATGCGTTCAAATTTGAATTGGAAAACGCTCTAAAATATTCGGCTTTAACGAAAGGGAAGATAAAGATATGGAGGCAGCGACGTGACATAATTTTTTTGTTATTTTAAATGAAAGTGAATTATTGTTGTTATCATTATTATTTATTTATTTGATTTATTTTATGTTTTTTTTGTTAAAGTCTTATGAGTTTTCTTTTCTTTTTTATTTATATTGTTGTACATAAGTATTGTTGGCCTGAGAAAAGAGCATTTCTTTCTTGAAAGAAGATATCTGACAAAATCTGCCGTCTGTACTTATGTTCGGGCAAGAATCAGTTCGAACTTTTCTTAGCAAATATTTTCTCTTATAATACGGACACCATTTTTTGGATTGTAATTATGCTTGAAATTATTTCTGTGCATAACATAAATGTGTAAAAATCGATTAAATAAATTGTTATGTAAGAAATCTTTCTTATTTTTATAAATATATTTTTTAAACTTTTGATCATTGTAATGAGTAGACAACCATAAATATGAATGCGGGATATTATTTTAAGAAGTAAGGGGGTACAAACGAAAAGATTTGAAATTGACAACTTTTTTCCATTTCATTGAAACAGATATTATCCAATTTTATCTTTCTCTCTTTCATTTTCTTTCTGAAACCAGGTAGTATCTGCCTTGCCTTCTCACGCGATCAAAACGGAATAATCCATTATTTATAGGGTATTGACGGGGCGTAATGGTCGTGCGAACTAACACACGGAAGGTTTAAGTAAAATTATTAATATTAACTTTTTTGATATTGCTGATTTTGTTTATTTTTCTTTTAGCATTGTTTATGAAATAATAAGGATATTGGGTGATTTTAAAAGTAAATTCAATATAAATTTATTTCACATGTAAATATTGGAGGCTGCATTTTCTCAGTATTCTTAAATAAAATCCTACAATTATACCTGATTTTATTCTACTAGAGTGGTGAGAATAAAAGTTTATGAGGTCACATTTGTTGATATATTTTCTGTAAGAAAAGGGGTTAATACGTTAATAGATTCTGTTTCGGAAATCAAATCCTGTGAGTTCAACGCTATTAAGTCTATTTACAAGGTCGGTTAAAATTGAGTTATCACGATATATTAATAAAATACCATTTATGTATCTGAAGTAAAAAAAAAAAGTGGTTAACTATTTTTGAAGGGATCGGTCTCTGGAAGATAAAATTAAGCGAAGCGGGGTGGGGTGAGATTCATTGGTAAACCAAAATTTTGTATATAAATATTGTCGAAGATAAAAAAAAAGATTAGTAATTAATTGCTACAGTTTTATCACCTTTATGTGTGCGCGTGGGGGAGAAGCAATTTTGCTTTTGATTATGTTAAGCGTGTTTTTAGTCGAGTTATGTAGATTTTAGATCTAAAGATTTTAGATCTAAAGATTTTAGATCTAAAGATTTTGGATCTAAACTATCCAGGCATTTTACACTTAGGTTTTTAACCTATTAATAAGAACTCGTGATTTAACATCAGGAAGAGAGAGCTGAAATTTCTGGGACTTTTCTGGAGGACTTGGACAAAACTCCGATATTAATTTCAAGTCATTGTTTGCTTCTGTTATTTTGGAGACAAAATGCATCAATGTTATCACTATCAATGTCTCCAGCCAATAATTCCTGGGGATTTTCTGGAGGACTTGGAAAATCTCATATTCACAGGGCGGATAGAGGGAAAGAGAGACAAGGGAAAGCATCACGTGACATATTTAACGGGCTTAAGCAATCCCATAGCAGAAAAGGGTATGGGAGAAATAAAATAAAAAAAGACAATACTTAAGAGTTACAAGGAAAAGGAAGAAGTGTAGAGCTATGATCGCCTACGTCCTGAAAGGCCACGGCACATGAAAGAAGAGTTTTTTTTTTATGATTGAGGAACTAACAGTATTGAGTAATGGGTTTTAAAATGGTGGCTAATTTTCTGTGGTGAGTTTATGAGAACACGGCGCTATTATTTCTGTTATTATTGTTCTTATTGTAATTCGTGTACACAGAAATTGTTCACAGTTGTAAGTTAAACATAGAAATAATTACAACTACAATTTCGATCTCAAAAATGCTGTCTGTATTAAGACAGAAAATAACTAAGACAAAAAGTTCTCTCAGGCCAACGTACAGCTACACGAAAAACACCCCCCACCCCAAAACAAAACAAAACTCGTGGGGGTCTTAAATAAAAATATGAAGTAAATGAATAAAAATCAATAATAACAACAACAAGAACACCAATAATTTATTTTCGTTTAATATACCATAAATTTATGTCATTTAGCGTATTCCATAATTTGTCTTCCCTTTCGTTTACGCCGAGAGATTTTGGAATATTCCAAATTTGTTAATATGACGTTATTTTCCTCCACATGGATTTTTCTGTGTATAAATAAAATATCATTTTTACACTTGCCTTGATAAAGTTACTCAAGTAACCGAAACGCGTTGTCATAAAAAACTCTCCTCAGGTTATTTCTCATAATATATATATATATATATATATATATATATATATATATATATATATATATATATATATATATATATATATTCAATTAAAAGGTGCAAATATAATTTATAAATTAATGAATCATTCATACAAAAAACAAATATAGAGGTTAATGATTTAAATGGCGAGAATACTTCGTCGCAAACAATCTAAATAAGATACATCAACCCCGAACCTGTATATGAATGATATGATCCCCGTTTATAAATTCCAGTTTCATAAGGTCTTTTTAATTTTACAAGCTTTCGTTATGTTATGTTAGTAATTTTAATTTCAATAATGAATATGCTAATTAGTAATTTTAATTTCATTAATGAATATGCTAATTAGTAATTTTAATTTCATTAATTAATATGCTAATTAGTAATTTTAATTTCAATAATGAATATGCTTATAAAACGCGTAAATTTCAGGAATAAGTTATTCAAAAAAAAAAAAAAATCGCTTGAAGATGGAACAGAGCTTGGTACTTTAATTCAAATAATTATATTGAAGTTTTCGGCTCTTGTTTTGAAACATGAGAACTTTTATGTAGCGTTGGAATCATATTTTTAAATAAATAATTATATTTATGCTCTACTTTTGTATCGAGCACTATTTTAAAAAAATAATAACAAAAGTACTAAAGAACTTTGGATTATTTACCTAACGAGTTCTTTCCTATTTTCTATATATTTTTGCACACACACACACACACACACACACACACACACACACACACACACACACACACACACATACATATATATATATATATATATATATATATATATTATCATAGCTCAAACTCTAATATTCCATGGTTATAATTTATTACATTGGAATCGTAATCACGAACCAATTCATCAGATCTATAAATTAAAAAAGAAATTAGAAAATATAACTCCGGGTATAAAAAACAAAATTTTAGTGGGAGTGTATGAGTGGGAGTGGGAAACAAGTGTGAGAGGGAAATATATGAAATCTTTAGGGAGAGGTGTAACAGAAGAAAGAAGAACAGGAAGGCCTAAAGGTAAAGGTGGGGGTTAAAATTTAACAGAGAGAAGTTTTAAAGAGAGGAGTTAAATAACGGTTTAAATGAGTGAGATACAGATAAATATAAATTATTTTCAGATGCATAAATCACTACCGATTCGCTGACCTAAAATTAAAATTAAAAAACAGACACCGGAAACGTGTGGATACATTTGTGGTGACATTACGAACAATAAAAAACAATATGATCTAAACTTAAAATCCAGTCAATTCATACTGTCGAAGTATATGTGAAAATTTTCCGTCTGTTTTCCATTATTAACCTTATGTATACAAGAAAAGAGAAGATATATAAAAAAAGAGTGGATCGGGGTGGGGCGAAAATGAAAAACGAGGGCATTTATAAGAGATCTGATGTGTAATCAAGAATAATTATACAAAGCAATATCACCTACAGGTTACAAATTTAACATAAACATATAAACATTAAAGAATATTCAATCTAGGAAAGATCTACTATTTATATGCCCCAAAACACATACGTATATACACACCTACACAACAACATATCTATACATGCTCGCACATACATACATATACGTGTGCATATCTATATCTATATATAGATACGCATACACTCATTCATACATATACACATATACACATAGACATGCACATAGGTGCACACAAACACATATACATAAAACCTTACACACATCCATACATATACATACACACACTCATCTAAACAAATATACAAAGTATCTATCTATCTATCTATCTATCTATCTATCTATATCTATATATCTATATATATATATATATATATATATATATATATGGTTGGATAGATGTGAGCTTGTGACCCTGGGTTTCAAGTTTCAAAGTTTGTCTGACGATCACTAAAGCGTGAAACCCAGGGTCACAAGCTCACATCTATCCAATCATATATGTTAGCTCTATCTCTGATATTGAGCGCTTTCTAATAAGTACCGCGCATATAATATATAAATAATTATACACACATATATATATTTATTTATATTTATACACACACACACACACACACACACACACACACACACACATATATATATATATATATATATATATATAATTAAAAGGTAACAAGTAAAAGGTAAAACAAAATCAAAAACAAAAAAACAAAAAACATCCATCCATACATACATTTATCATATAAAAATAGATGGGTAGAATTAAACTAATTTGTACTTAAAAAAACTACTGAGGAAGTAAACATTAAGAATATTAAAAACCGACGGAGTTATTAACGCGTATATATCTCTTAAGTCGACATATATACGTAGGTATATAAAAATATAAGAAAACTATCAGATTTTGTATATCAATTATTTAGGGAAATATTTTACCTACATACACACATACACATATATCAACACATGAATAAAGTTTGTTAACACAAATTAAATGATCAAAAAATATATAGAGCACCACATAAACACGGACAATGATATATATAGATAATCATATGAGTCAATCCATTTAAATGTCATGTCCGATGTTAGTGATCCAAGATGGAACTGTTATAGGTAACAACACGTTATAAAACCGTGTTTATGTCTTAAAGCGTTTTTTATGTCTACATTTGGAAATGATCTCACTACGAAGATTTAGCAACTCATCTTGATTTTTATCTTTAATAATAAATTTTTTTCCGCAATCCATAATCATGCCAATTGCGGAAGTTATTAGGGGTTCTAGCTCTTGATAAGAATCTCCATTCGAAATTCCGTTGTCCACCAGATCCCAGTAGTGTTTTGGTAATGAAGTTTGATTTTTAAGGTATCAATATTTAAAAGAGCATCTATGGTTGTATAGACACTGCTTCCAATCACCAGCGGATATACCTATGTATCTTTTTTTCAGGTTGATATTTTATTTGGTGGAGATTGTAGCTTAATATATTACATTCTCTTACATACATTTTCCACCGATTGCACAATTAGCTCTACTCCTACAATTGCAGGTGGGACTCCTAGATTGAGTTTCACTATTATGGTAGTTCCTAAGTATTTTACAATTGTGAAAAGATATAATTTTCTTCATATTACTTACACATGAATAACTAATTTTCGGTGTCTTTCTATTGAAAATTTTATGTTTTATATTATATTTTTATATTTTTACATATTTCTATACTATATTTTATATTTATATTTTTATGTTTCTTATGAAAGTGCTTGTCTATTAACCTTACAAAGAAACTTCCTATATCATTGTTGGAAAGCCTGCAATACTGTGGGTTAAAACATATTACTTTCTGTTTTTAGATCTATTATTATTATTTTCTAGTTCTTCGTCATAGTTTAATTCCTGTTTAAAACCACTGCTTTTGAGAGCCTGGTTGTATGCACATTTATTTTCATTAAATATTCTTTGGGTAGAAGCCTATTTATTCTAGTGTTGACAGTTTTGGGAATGTAATTTATTACAGATTTCGGGTGGAATTTCGAGTGAACATTGATGTATAGGTTTGTCTGATCAACTTTATGGAAGGGCTTAAAAGTCTCATTAGGAGATTGAGGGTGATATCTAAAAGTTGATATTTTAAGTTTGGAAGATATCTCAATCTCAAAGCCTAGGTATTTGAAGGCCCTAATGATCCTCTTATGTAAGCTGGAAGTCAAGGTACCATTGCTATTAGGGACAATGATTAAGTCGACGTTTCTATAAATTCCAATTTGGTTAAGATTAACTACTCTACTCTCTCCTGGACATTGAGTTCTACCTGGATTCTATCCTCTTGGGAATTTATATATATATATATATATATATATATATATATATATATATATATATATATATATATATATATTGACAAATGATATTTTATTTATCTATCTATCTATCTATCTATCTATATATAAGCTTATTTTCCATATGAGGTGATTTTTGATTTTATTTAGTATTAATAATTTGCTCTGTAATAAAAATACATTGAGCTCTTTTTGTGGATTAGTTTTAATATTTTATATTACTAGGACCCACTTGGATTTATTACCTTTACTGTATATATATATATATATATATATATATATATATATATATATATATATATATATATATTAAATAATTAAATATATTAAATTAATTTAAATATATTAGATAATTGTCGGAATTCCTCCATTTCATAATATATTGTCAATGTTTACGTTAAGGTATTAGGTTGGTGCAAAAATAATGACGGTTTTGACGTATTTTTTGACGTCAAAAACCGTCATTATTTTTGCACCAACCTAATACATTTCGTCAGCAGATATAATCTTTTGGGAGAGGTCTTCGAAGATTTATTGTTTAAAAACAGTAATTTGGATTTTACTAACCTGACAAGTTGATGTGTCCGCATAGGACACAGGTTCAATTCCTGTCGGAGATCGCATAATTTCTACGAAATTTTTAGAACATTCAGGCCGGTAAATGTAATTAATACTGTTTATTTAAAAAACAGAGCATCTAGTTAAATAAATTGTATCGATTAAAATAACGTATAAACAGAAAATATATTGAATAATTGTCGGACTTAATACATTTCATAATATATATATATATATATATATATATATATATATATATATATATATATATATATATATATGGTTCCTTATCAATGCATCGTGATGCGGGTTAATTATACACTCAGTTAAGCTTTCTTCTTTGTAAAATTATCAACATATCCATACATGTAACACAAGAAGACTTAAGATATATACATATACTCAGAAAGCCGAGAAGCAAAGAATAGAAGGTTAACAAACAACACTATGAAATAGGTACAAGGAACTGCATTCAGATCCACAATTATTTCTGCTCAATAGCTTCTAGAATAATTTGAAACATAACCATTGGCGGCTACTCAATAAATCTTAGTATAATATAATAGACCTTGCTACACATAATACACCATTTGTCAGCATATAGAAATAGTCGAGCTAAAATACAACATACAAAACATGCAGACTGTCGTCGCTCGGCGTTGACCTCAGTCTCTCTCTCTCTCTCTCTCTCTATATATATATATATATATATATATATATATATATATATATATAAGTGAATATTGAAGACAACACTCAGAGGCGACAGACTGTTTCATGCTGGACGCAATCCTCAGGCCGCGAATTCTGGATTTTTCCTCAACTATTTATATATATGGGTCAGTGGTGCATTGTAGGTAATCTATTCTGGCGGTTATTTTTCCGAGAGTGACATATTTATTTATTTATTTGTTTGGGTTAATTTATTTTACTTGTTTTTCATTTTCATTTTGTAATATTTATTCTTTTCAGTTTTTGATGTTTTATTAACGGGGTAAAAAATTTGGGGTGGGGATTTGCTTAGTTCGCTTATTTAATAGTTTGTTTTCATCTAGGAATATAATTAAAGCTATTTATTCGTCCAATATTTAGATTGCTTGCCGTAGTCTATTCTGTTATTTTCGCGGATGGAATGTTTTTAATTTATTTATTTGGATTGATTATTTTTACTTGTTTTTGCTTTATTATGCTTATTTTTATTAGCTCTAACGGTTGTTTTAGCGGGGGCGATTTGTTAATTTATTCATTTATTTGTATTAATTTTTATTATTTATTTATTTACTGTCTTATCAGTCCCGGCTTGGACTGAGTTCAGAATTAGAAATTAAACCGTGAAAGCTAAAAAACAAACAAAAAAACCCGCTCGAAAAAATAAAACAATTTTTCCATTTCAGTGTCAGACGAGAGGCACGAGACTGAGGTAAGGATATATATATATATATATATATATATATATATATATATATATATATATTAGCAGATGTTAGTTAACACAGTCTCAAATAGAAGGTTGACTAGAGGTGTAAAAATCCATTTTTCTTGTAAAGAAAGTTGAGGATTGTCTGATTTGAAATTCACCATTCAAAACTGAATTATCATAGAATGGATAAGTAATACGCAACTATCTCGGCTGCCAAGCATGTTTAACAGTCACTTCATATAAACTCTTTCCCCAGCACTACTTAGAGTTTAGTGGAAGAAAGAAATAGAGACAGAATGAGATATAAAGAAAAGTGGAGAGAAAGAAAAGAGAAGATGAAAGAGAGAGGAAAAGTGGAGAGATAGCGAGAGAAAGAGAGAGAGATAGATTAGGAAGGAAAGGCCCCAAAATGAAAGCGGTTAGGAGGGAGAAGAAAAAAATATTTACGTAGAGAAACCAGTACATTAAGCAAATAAACAAATGAATTACATTTTTGTTTTCAGAAGACCAGAATGAAAAATTGAAAGATAAAGGAGAATTGAATAGATTGAGAGATAACCCCACCCCACCACCGAATGAATGAAGAAAAACAAAATAAAAAAAGGATAAAGCATAAAATAAATCAGATAGAGAGAGGGAGAGGGAGTGGGAGGAAGTTTGGAGGGAGGAGAGAAAAAGTAAAAGTAATTGAAATGATATTAGATTTGAAGAGAGAAAATGGCATCCTTTGAGGAATTTTATGCGTATCGGAAAATAATAGCATGTTGGGAATTATCTGACAACAATGGCAAATCTGTTGATAGCATTGATAAATTGACATTAACATGTTCCTGTCGACAATCTCTTTCCCTCCACTCACACACACACACACGAGCAGAGGCATAAACACATACACACAGAGGGATGTGTACCGAGGCAAACATGTACACACTCTTCACACAGTCCTATCATGAGTGCATGCAAATATACAAAAAACCATTAGCAGAAATCATCAGGCCAAACACACGTTCCATGTAGAAAAATATAGAAAAAATAGATTAAATCATACAATGATATTAGATAGATAATGTTGACATCAGTGAAATAAGTAAATAAGTAAATAAATAAATCTATCTATCTATCTATCTATCTATCTATCTCAGTTTTTCATATATAGCTCTGCCTTTTCATATCTATGTCAGTCTTTTCATATCTATCTATCTATCTATCTATCTATCTATCCCAGACTATTTCTGCTTTTTTAATCGAGCTCACCCCAAGCAAGGCAATAAAGCCACTAAGACACAAGGGATTACTGGGTGTGGCTGAATTAGAAACAGAAACATTACTCAGAAGCGAGAACAAAATAAGACATTGCATTAAAATTTTCGAAGATTAAAGTTGGCTGAAAAGCAGGAAGAGAGTTCCCACAAGTGAGAGGTGCGAGAAATGGAACTGTTAACATAGAATTTACGGTTACATCTCGCCAACTCAATTGCAAATTGATGAGACCTCGTCACCAGTCTAATGCTGAACTTAAATTCAAAAAGTCTAGCTACCATTGCGAAGAGTTCACCCGAACAATTACCATGGAAGTAATTATAGAAAAGACACAGGGAGGCAACCTTGTGGCGGTGGGAAAGTGAATGAAGCCGAGACGCCAGATCAGGACCAATAATATTGCTGATTTGTCTTTAGATTTTATCAAGGAACTCTAGATGAATAGCTGGAACATCGGACCATATGTGGCAGCAATATTCCAAGTATGGACGAATGGTAGACTTATAGATATGTAAGATAAATTCTGAAGAGACAAATAGTCTAGCATGACATAGTGCAACAACCTTCTTAGCAGCCGGCCCAGCAGTGGATCCAATATAGTCTTCTCACTTCATGTCAGCCATTATCATAAGCCAGAGAAGACGCAGCGAGTCATTACCATGGAGGTTAGCATCAGACATGCAGATGGAAGGCAGAATGGGGGTCTCTCAAATAATTAATAAAGAGCAGTTTAGTTTTGGAGGCGTTAAAATTAACAAGCTATACTTTGCCCCAGTTAACAACAGACTAAAAGTCGTTTTGGACATCAAATGATATTTCGAGCTTATCGGATCGACCAGGCTTACAATGGAAACAGGAGTAAGTGATTGCGTCATCAACGTAGATACCATATTGAGAGCTGAAGCCATTGGGAAGGTTATTAATGAAAATAAGAAACAAAGTAAGACCAAAGATGGACCCATGGGGACAACTGCATTAGTACAAAAAGATATAGAAGAGGGGCCGTTCAAGATAACTTTCATTTCACGATTTGATAGGAAAGACTGGATCAGTTCAAAAATTTGTCCGGACACTTCATAACTTTTCTGATTGTCGAGAAGACCTGTATACCAAACGCTGTCAAAAGCTTTCGAGATATGCAAACTTACAGCCCGAGCTTCACCGGTTTTATCTAGAGCTTCATAGACCTTTTTCGCAATTATCGTCAGTGCATCAGCAGTTGACCTGGACAAACGAAAGCCACATTGCTTTCCTGAGAAAAGGGCCTGCGGTGTGAGATGCTTAACTAATTCAACATTGATTAGGGCCTCTACAAGTTTTTCAAAAAGAGATAGAAGGCTAACAGGCCGATAGTTTGAAGGATCTGGCGGTTCACCCGAGTTCTTAAAAGCTGGAACAACAGATGAGGAGTTCCGGCAGACAGGAAAGCAAGAGACAGCGAGTTACTTGTTATATAGTTTAGAGAGACCACGAGCTAGTTCGAGAGCACACTACTTAAAATCTATGACAGGGACACCATCAGGTTCACATTTTGTGAGGATCTAGATTAGAAAAGATAGCAGAAACCATAGTAGAAGCTCTATGTATATCACTCAACAGAGACTCGGTTCTAAATGACAAGTTAAGCAAGGATTATCCAGATGAGTCAAGAGTAGAGTTTAAGGATAATTTACGGTCGAAACATTCAGCTTTATCAGCAGAAGATATTAACACCTCAAAATGATTGAAGAGAGGAGGAATAGAAAACTTATACTTATTTAATACAATATTACACAGCCACCGGTAATCACAAGAGCCAAAGTTGTTAGAGGCTATATGGTACCTCATTCTAAAAGCAAACAGAGACGTAGCTCCTTCAAGTACATGTTTACATTTATTACGAGCAGCAACGAATACGCCTCTTTTGTGACGAGAGCTATCTCGCTGGTATAGCCGGAAATAGTGATTCTTGTGGGCTATAGCATCAGAGCATGTTGGAGTGAACCACGGAGAAGATTGAGGTTTCATCTGGTATTTCCGAAAAGGAATGAAAGCATCCATGCCGGTTTTAACCGAAGAGGAAACCCCAGTGCTGCACTTCTTAATTTGAAGGTTCAAAATGTCAGTCCGTGGGGTTTCTCGAAGAGTGAGTCCCAATCAGCATGCTGTTCAGGGAAATGAGGTTCCTGTTTAATAGATGATTGGAACGAAATATCAATAAATACTACAGAGTGATCTGAATTTTTAAGAGGGTAGTGTTGCGGAGCTCGGCAAGAGCGAGGAGAGGAGGTAAGAAATCAAATAGAGAAGCCTGTTGCTCGGATTTGCTAGGAAAACCGGTAGGGAGGTCTACAATTTGAGTAAGGAATTAGGCAATGGAAAAATGTTTAACTTAAACCAAGTCTATATCTATCTATCTATCTATCTATCTATCTATCTATCTATCTATCTATCTATCTATCTATCTCACTTTATTCATATCTATCTCAGTTTATTTATATCTATGTATCAGCTTATTCAAAATATCTCCCTCTCTCTCTCTATCTATCTCTCACTCTATATATATAAGTTGATTCCTATCAGAATATTCACATCTATCTATCTATCTATCTATCTATCTATCTATCTATCTATCTATCTATCTATCTATCTATCTATTCTATTTATCAGTCAATTCATATCAGTCTATATCTGCTTATTCATAACAATCAATGTATGATTCTGTAGAGGTGCTGTAAGAATTGTTGGCTAGGGTCACCGTGAATATAATCAAGAAGGAAAGCTCTGTTCTTGTAAACAACACCCCACATGAATCATGTACAACAAACACGAGAGAAAAATAATCAAGCTCAGTGAACATTAATAAAATATTGTATTAAAAATGGTATACAAATATCAACAATAAGTATGAAGAAAGTTGCTTCCCCTTTTCCGTAATAAAAAGGGTAAGTTTAGCTAATTAATGTTGAGTACAATATTGAATGTTATTTAACTACAAAGTTCAATTGATGTCTTAGCTAAATAAAGAATAATTCCACAGTGTGTTACCAGTGTAGAAAGATGTTATGTTCATGAGTGATATCAATAGGAATTAGTATGATTACTCGAATAAGTAATAATTAAGAATGTCACAAGAATATGCGCCGTGCCGTATTCTCCAAGAATTGAACTGCTACTGGCTGTTGGCTAACAGCGAGAGGGTTTATATATCTACTCATAGGCTCCAGTGAGCTTGGCGCTAAAAATTTAGAAAGATACTAAAATAGGCGATTGGTCAGGAAATGGACCAATCCGTGATTTTAGAGAAAAATTCAAATTACGTGCGATGGCAAAATTGTCATATAATAAGTATCATATATTTATGAACCAATGACATTAAAGAAAGCGGAGGTGTGGCACATGTAAGTGATCGCCACAATTCTATTTAAATCAATATATATCGATATCTCAAGTTATTCATATCTGATTACTAGACTATTCATATCTATCTATCTATCTATCTATCTATCTATCTATCTATCTATCTATCTCAGTTTATTTATATCTATGTATTAGCTTATTCAAAAAATCTTTTTCTCTCTCTCTATAAGTTGATCCATATCTATCAGAATATTCATATCTATCTATCTATCTATCTATCTATCTATCTATCTATCTATCTATCTATCTATCTATCTAAGTTTATTCACATCTATTAGTCTATTCATATTAATCAATCTATCTGGGTCTTTTAACATCTATATATTTACATAGATATATAGATATAATATAGGCTGATTGATAGATTAATATTGATAGATAGACAAATAGATACCAATATACTGATAGATATGCGTAGACTGAGATATAGATAGATAAGAATAGATTGACAGTTGTGAAGAGACTGAGATAGATCTAGAGATTGATATTTATATAGATAGATAGACAGACACATCGATAGATAAATAAATAGATAGATATAATTTAACTGAGATAGATATGTGAATACTCTGATAGATATGAATAAACTGTGATAGATATATAGATAGATAGATCGATAAATTTGAATTGATTGAGATAGGTAGTGATATAGATATGAATAGACTGATAGATATATATGAATATACTAAGAATTGTATAGTTTGATAGATATTAATGAACTGAGATAGATTTGAATACGCTATCTGTTTATATATATATATTTATCTATGTCTATCTTAGTTTATTCATATCTATCTGTGCATCTCTTCATGCCTATGTCAGTCTTTTCATATCTATCTATCTATCTGTCCGTCTGTCTGTCTCCTTTCTATCTATCTATCTATCTATCTATCTATCACATTTTATTCATGTATATCAGTCTGTTCATATCTCACCATCAATCTACGTATCCCAGTCTTTTCACATCTGTTTATCTCAGCCTTTTCACATCTATCTATCTATCTATCTATCTATCTATCTATCTATCTATCTATCTATCTATCTATCTATCTATTTCGGTTTGTTCATCTGTTTGTATGTATACATTCGCCTTGACAGTAGAATACCTAAACAATTGGTCTATGGCGAGTTACTTTACAGTGCATTATAAACCAAGCAATCGCTTCGAGACTGTTTTTAAAGAGTCTCTTACAACCTGACTTGTACATGTCCCTTAGCGAGGAACCGTTGCTAGTGATCGATATTGGTTGAAACGTACAATTCAAGAAGGTTCTAAGGTCTTCCAAGAATATTCCAATTTGGTTGGCAAATGTCATGCGTGCAGCTAGCAAAGTGGGAGAATCACTCTCGAATGTTGGCATCGTCAACAACGAGAAGAGAGTCGTATTTGCAGGACCTTTCACAAATTACGATTAGTACTACACTGGGAAATGTGGGAGTGTCATCAAAACTACAGAAACCGCTCCGATATCACTTGTCGCATGAAAACCTACGAGAAACTGTAACATAATTTACAAAACTTAGTTTGACACATCTGCAGTAAGCATTGCAAGTTACTTGCAGACTTCAAGAGCCATTCCCGTTCTCAGGAGAACCAAAATCATTGATCAAATTTGTCATAATCGTTTAAAGTGTCGACAGCCATCATGTCTCCATGAATGTATCTCGGTTTGTTTATATCTATCTATCTATCTATCTATCTATCTATCTATCTATCTATCTATCTATCTATCTATATATATATATATATCTATCAGGACCCTTTAATGTCCCCCATGTCTCACCGGATATTTAATTATCACTTGAAATCCCTCCCTTAGGAATTATTCCTTTTTTCTCAAATTCTTTCATTGAGAAAGTGATTTCATGCCTCAAGTCACCTGAATTGTTTTAACATTTCCCATGATCTATCTATCTATCTATCTATCTATCTATCTATCTATCTATCTATCTTGACCTTTGTCCTACCTGGTAGCTGAGATAGTTGTGTTTTTTGAACCAGTGTCAGCAATCAGCGAACAAACAGAAAGTGATTTCGATTATTCGATGCAGGCAGACACGAGTACTTTGCTTTGGATATTGGCGCTATATTATCTTCATTGGTTCTTGATCTTGCATTTTGGTTTTTATCGTGACCCGTTTCGCTTTATCTCCGTTTTTGTTTATTTTTTCTTCTTCCTCACATTTTTTGTCTTCTTCCTTCTTTTTTCTCCCCCCACCATTTTTTCTCTTTTTTTTCTCTTCATTTTTCTTTTTCCTTCCCTTTTTTTCTCTCTTACAACGTCTTTCCTATCTCTTCTCCTTTTTTGTTCAGTATTTTCTGATGTTCTTTTGCGTTCATTTCTCTTCGTCTATGTCCTTTCATGGCTTCCCACAATTTTCTATTTTTTCTTTAATATCTTTAATGTTGCAATTATTGTTCTTGGGAAAGTTAGTAGAGCTGTTTGCCGTGGTCTTATATATAGTTTTAAATTCATAGTTGTTTTTCTCCTACTCTGTTTCCCCACCAAGGCTAGAGAGACCGGTCTACCGTACTATTTAACCTATAGCTGGGCACAGAGAAAAGGGGTATATTCATGTATTTCCCGTGTTTATTAGTACGATGTAAATACAGTCTCACTAAGGATTTAAATATCGGATCGACGATTCTATTTATCCACTGTTAGGTAACACGTTACTTCTGTCATATCACTCATTCTCTTTTTTCTATCTTTTCTTTTCCTTTTCTTGTTTTTTTTTTCTTCTTTTTTGATCTGATGTTCATTTCTCTCTTTCTTGATGAATTCAATCTTTTTTTTTTTTTTTTAATTTTTTCTTATTTCCTGCAACTCCCAAATGTTTTTCGTTCTTTTATTTTCATTCTCGTCGATGGGTTGCCATATTCTCCTTATTCCTATCGACTTGTCTTCATTCATTCATTCATTCATTTCCTAATTTTCCTTTTTTTTCTTCTTTTGTTCTCTTCCTTCCTTCTCTCCCCAAACTCCTGCAAAACTGGAAATGGGTCACATGATTACACCAGGGTGAGAACGGAAGGCGGTGAGGGTGAGATGAAAGTGCAATTCAAGAATGTAACTTAGGTTTTCGCAAAGAATGGCAAACGTCCGATTGAGTCTTGATAGCGAATCAGAAGGAACGTCTCCTTTTCGAGAGTAACATTCCCCAATGACGGTATTGTCTTTGCCGCATCTCAGCCATGTTTTGTAATCTCACCGTCAATCTTTTCACCGGTCTCAAATATGCACGCCTTGCTTTCTTCGCCAATTTATCTGGTCACGCTTTGCCTTCCCATTATCTCGAAAGCCGCGCACAAATATTGAGTTATCGGAACCTACTTCTGCTAGTTGGTGACAAGTTGGGTGGGGTCACTCAATGGAATGGGCGCCGGTTATAAGGATGCTAAGTTAGTTAATATGCCAGGGAGAGCATAGTGTTGTATATGCATAGCAACGTATAATTCTGGTTTGCCTACGTGTGCGGAAATCTAAGTCAAAAGAGATTCATTATATATATATATATATATATATATATATATATATATATATATATATATATATATATATATATATATATAAGACAAAAGAGGAGAAAAATAAAATAAAAAAATGAGAGGGAAAAGTGAAAGACGATCAGTTCATAAATTATGCTAATTCATTAAGAAATCCGCCGACGCTTGGGCGTAAAAGTATTCATGAAAGTTTGGATAAGTTAGGTGAATTATATATATATATATATATATATATATATATATATATATATATATATATATATATATAGAGAGAGAGAGAGAGAGAGAGAGAGAGAGAGAGAGACCGGAGTCTGATGAGGCAGTTGTCTGTCTGAAATAAATTATTGCCGATCTCTGTCGATGTATTGAGTTTTTCTTTTGATGTTTATCATATTGCTATGTATTTTAATACATGGATCTTCATGGATCTTTCTTTTTAATATTCCATATTTCACACACACACACACACACACACACACACATATATATATATATATATGTATATATATATATATATATATATATATATTATCCCTCACCGCGAGAACGACTCTGAGTTTCATACAAGATCAGCTTTCAGGTGGTGAATATCAACTCACCGTTACACAATTTAATTTATAATCTACTGGTTATCTCAATGTTGACGTAGGTCTATATTATGCTGGGATTAATTTTTTTTAATTTAAAATTAAAAAAAAAATCTGGCAACTAAAATAAGCGGAATTTATATATATGTATCTAAAAAATAAAAAGAAGAAATTAAATTTTTGAGTGGTGAATATTCATATTTCAATTTTTCTTAAATTTAACAAAAATTAATTAAAGGCGATTATTTGATCTTATGTAAAAAAAACAACATAAGTTTATATTTATTTATTTTGAATATAAATGAAACAGGCAGTTTCAAAAATTGATTTACGTTTTTCTCATTTCTCGTTATCTTTAAACTAAATTTGATCTAATTGCGTATTTATGTGTGTGTCTATGAGTGTGTGTCTTTGTGTGGGTGTGTATGAGTGTGTGTATTTGTGTGGGTGTGTATCAGTGCCTGTATGTATTTTTGTGGGTGTGTATGAGTGGGTGTGTGTATTTGTGTGGGTGTGTATGAGTGTGTGTGTATTTGTGTGGGTGTGTATGAGTGTGTGTGTGTATGAGTGTGTGGAGTTATTTACTAAAATTAGGTTAAAGACTAGATCAAAATAGTGGTACACATAGTGAAGTATAATCTCACTAAATTAAAGACTTGTTCGTCCATATTAGGTCGTTCACCAACTCAATACGCTAGGCAACTTATAATTAGTTAAGAATTAAACTCTGTCTAACGTAGAAGAAGGAAAACCTAGAAAGCTGGTATTTATTATCATCAACTAAACGACCTTGTTAACCATAACATAATGGTATGTGCCCATGTGTGGATATATGTGTGTGCGCTTTACAAGATATATATGTGACTTTTTTCTAAGCTTATGAGTGTGGAGTAGTTCCTATTTTCATATAAGTGTGGAGTAGTTACTACTTGCATATTTCATCTTAGTCTCGTTCAAGATCACAATAATGAAGAAAGCGCTCAGGATCTCGTCTTAACTCACAATCGATTGGAAAGCGTATATGCTGTTTGCCGCTCTGTAGTATATGGTAGGTTCGTTTCATTATAGCTTTATAAATATCAATGAAGAATATACTCGTCTGGCACAAGGCTAGAACATTGGAGAACAATGGAAAATGAACTTACTAGTAATGCATAGCGAATCTATACGTTGGTATGAGTTACGTGTCGATATATACATTCCACGTTTCGCCCATGTGAACTGTTGGTAAATATATGATTCCATATGCAGGTACATGCGTCTACATATATATTGTTTAAAATTTGCTTCATGGTGTGGACATATGCATCATCACTGTATAGCCACTGTCAGTTTCAAGTTTACTGTCGATCTTCATACCAAGAAGATCGTATTGATGACTGAAACTTCACTATGCATTGTTGATTACTATGTCCATATTCTGTGTGCGTATATATATACTTATATATATATACGTTTCATTAAAGACGACAGACTAGGTACTGCGATTAAGCATTTTATTTAATTTTTTTTTGTGCTCGAAGAAGTGTTTTCTTTTTTGGACACAGACTGTGGAGAAACTGTCCAAATGTTATACATATACATACATACATACATACACACACACACACGCACACACACTAGCCCTGTCAGCTGGGGCTTTAGAATACGCTGACTGCACCTCTGTAGAGGGGTAAGACCCCCCCCCCCAATGAGGCGTCCTGGGTATGACGTTAAATTGCATCCAACTCTGATCTGGAGGTTTTGAGGAGCGTGGAACCACCTCTTAATTGCTGGTGTTCCCAGGTCCACCTTGACCCGGGGTGGTAGCACCTGTTAGGGTCCCAGCTATGGGCAAATAGTGAACTCCTAGTTTTCCAGGTTTTGCTCACGTCCTGGGTATGACGGTAAACTACATCCGCGTCCTGGGTATGACGGTAAACTACATCCGCGTCCTGGGTATGGCGATAAACTGCATCCAACAGCAAGGTCTCAGATAATGTTTTCAGAAAAATAATGTTGCCAGCTCTAAGTTTTTGAAACAATAATGTTGCCAGCTCTAAGTTTTTGAAACGATAATGTTGCCAGCTCTAAGTTTTTTGTAAAAAAGTAATGTTGCCAACTATACGTTTTTTTTTGTAAAAAAGTAATGTTGCCAGCTATACGTTTTTTTGTAAAAAAGTAATGTTGCCATCTATACGTTTTTTTGTAAAAGAGTAATGTTGCCAGCTGTGCGTTTTTTTGTAAAAGAGTAATGTTGCCAGCTATACGTTTTTTTTTTGTAAAGGAATAATGTTGCCAGGTAGACATTTTTTATTCCATACAAAATAGGCATTTAAAATTCATATAAACTGGATTTGGCATTAAATGACCCACAGTGGTTGATATGCCATAAAACCCAAACACACACACACACACACACACACACACACACACACACACACACACATATATATATATATCAAATATGTGGTGCAAATCAGTTTATATTACATGAATCATTCATACAGAAAGTAGATTAGCAAAGTTAATGATATAAAATGGCGAAAACTCTTCGCAACAAAATTTTAAAGTTGCATTAACCACTCGATGAATGTTATGATCCTTGTTTCTAATAACTACAAGTTGTATAAGGTCTTTTTTTTTACTAAAAACAAAATAATTTCCATGCCTGAGGATGACTGAATGTACAGTTGAAAGTATTAGCTTACTAATCTACTTTTTGTATGAATAATTCATTGTAATATATATATATATATATATATATATATATATATATATATATATATATATATATATATATAAGGACAATACTCAAAAATCCATTTTGGTTATAATTTATAAGTATTTATTTGACCTTTCTCAATTCACGACATTTGTTAGGTTAGAAAAATATAGATTTCTTATCATTTTAAAAGCAATTTTTGTTCATCATATCGATACGGCAGGTGCAAAATCGATCCTTCACTTTTACAGAATTATCTGGACTTAGCTGTCCTGCGGATGAAAACAAACTTTTGTTTTTACAAAAAGATTTCTTTTAAATAAAAAAATAAAGCAATGTATTTTATATACTTTCAATTTTTAAAGAAACAAAATACAAAAATTAATAAAAGTATACATAATTTATACTTCAGTCACTTTTCGATCGCTATAAGGTTGCATCTCTGTGTCATTTCTATAAATATTTTCATGCTAATTGTTCGGATGAGCTCTTCGCTTCGATACCTAGATGCTTCGAATTTAAGCACATTAACATGACTGGTGACGAGGTTTCACCAATTTACAGTTGAGCTGGCTTAGATGTAACCATAAATTCTATGCCAACAGCTTCTTTTCTTGCACTTGTCGCTTGTGGAACTTCCTTCTAGCTCCATGTTTTCCAGTCAACTTAAATCTGTAAAAGTTTAGACCCAATGTCACCCGCAATCTACTGTCGTCCTGATTACTCGTCTTCTGTTCTCGCTCTCTTAGTAATGTTCCTGTTTCTGACTCTTTCACACCCAGTAACCCCTTGCGTCTCTATGGCCTTACTGTCTCCCTTTGGGCGAACTTTATAAAAAAATATTATCCTTCAATAATTTGTTTCTGATAAAACAGATCCACCAATAAGATTTTTTAAAAAGTAAAAAAAAAAAAAATGTTTTAAAATTTGAGAAAATTAAACAATATACAGATATTAATGGAGTTTAGCACAGTTTCACACTTGACATTTGTAACTAACAGTTAAGTTCAATAAATATAAAAAGGGATCGATTTGACACTCATATTATGAAAAAGACCCCTTTTAAAATAATAAAAGATCAGCATTTTCCGATTCTGACTGTTTTCACGAGGAAGGTCCATTTGCAAATGAAGTCATAATGAATATTAATTTACAAATGAAGGTCTAATGTATATTAATTTACAAATGAAGGCCCAACGAATGCTAATTTAGAAATGAAGGCAATGAACGCTAATTTAAAAATGATGGCCTAATGAATATCAATTCATAAATGAAGGCCTAATGAATGCTAATTTACAAATGAAGGCCTAATGAATGTTAATTTCCAAATGAAGGCCCAGCGAATGCCAATTTACAAATGAAGGCCTAATGAATATTCATTTATAAATGAAGGTTAATTTACAGATGAAGACTTAATGAATGCTAATCCATAAAATATATTCCACGAAAAAATATTCACTATTTTTTATCAGTGGATCAGTCTGTTTAAGTAACGTCCAATTTACAAACACTTTGAATCATTTTTTTCTTGTTTATATTTTTTCTGACGGACAAAAATATAGACTGAGAAATCTATAAATGTCATAAACAAATATAAACAGTTAATGAAATTTAAATTCTTAAATTATTTTAAACTTATATATTTTATTTGGCATATATATATATCTAAACTGGATTAAATAACCCACAGTGGTTGATATGCCATAAAGCCTAAACAAACAAACAAATATATATATATGTATATATATATATATATATATATATATATATATATATATATATATATATATATATATATATATATATATATAACTATGAACCTAAAGAGCCAGGCAAACCTACCTAGGTTTCACTCACGCGGATCGTCAGTGTACGCCGGCTCTTTAGCTTCATAGTCATATTTGCTCTACTTAGTGTATTGAGCACTTTACTTAGTTACTTTTGCTTTACTCGTTTTGGAGTTTTTTTTTTTTTTTTACTTTGGACTCTGAACTTGGATTCTGGACGATTGTTTTCGTCTCAATTACATATTCTTAGTTCTCTCTTTTTTTATCGCTTATTTTTCCTTGGGCATTGGTTTGTTCATTTGCAAGCCAAAACACCTAAGGTTTTTCCAGACGAGTATAATTACATATAATATAGTATAATTATATATAATAGAGTATAATTATAATATATATATATATATATATATATATATATTAGGAAATGGATTAAATCCGACATATTTTTAATTTATTTGGTTAAACGTTATTCTTAATGGATATTCGTATCTGTGTAGATGTTCTATTTTATTATTAAACCGTATTTATTTATTTACACCTACCAGCGTGAATATTTGAGAAAATATGTCCCCAACGGCAGGTCTCGAATCGGCGTCCTCAAGGGGAACCCGTCATTAGATGTGACGTGACTTGACCTCTTAGCCACATAGAACCTCCTGATCAAACAAAGCCCGGATAGTACTTTTGAACCCTGACCTTTCCCTATTCTCGAAATATAAATATCTGCTCTGTTTTTTATCCTAAAGTAAACAAGGACATTTTTTTTAGGAAATGGATTAAATCCCACATATCTTTAAATAGTTTTTTTAAACGTTATTTGTAATGGATATTTGAGTAAATACTCTGTTTTTATCCCATTAAACATTATATTTATTTATTTACATCTGCCGGCCTGAATATTCGAGAAATGTTGTTAGAGAAATATGCGTTCTCCGGCAGGATTCGAACCTGCGTCCCCTAGAGGAAACCGTCACTAGATAAATGAAGAATATGTTGGTTTTAATCTATTTCTTTAAAAAATGTATTTGTTTACGTAAGGATACGAAACAGAGAACTCATGGTAAAAGATTATAGAAACAGAAAATTCAAATAAATGATCATAATTTTCTTTCACACAAGGTTTTCTTATGATCGTTGCTGGGAATCAAACGACACTAAATCTCTTTAAAGATGGGGACACGTCGAAGTGATGTAATCGTTAGCAAGCTTGTCTTGTTAGATCTATTTCGACTGAGTAGTGGGTTCAGTTCTCATTGGGTGCTTCCATACTTCTGACCTCGTGCCCCATCTATGCTACACTTAAGAAATCGCCTTCTTCTTAAAGATGATCTCCCTTATTAAATTTCCTTAAAGATTATCTCCGTTATTAAGTCTCCTTAAAGATTATCGCTTTTATTAAATCTCCTTAAAGATTATCTCCGTTATTACATCTTTACATTCGTGAAGAAACATGATCTCCTTAAAGATTATCGCTTTTATTAAATCTACTTAAAGATTATCTCTATTATTACATCCCCTTTTATTACATCTGCTTAAATGTTATCCCTTTTATTACATCTCCTTAAAGATTATCGCTTTTATTAAATCTCCTTAAAGATTATCTCCGTTATTACATCTCCTTAAAGATTATCCCTTTTATTAAATCTCCTTAAAGATTATCGCTTTTATTAAATCTCCTTAAAGATTATCTCCTTAAAGATTATCGCTTTTATTAAATCTCCTTAATGATTATCCCTTTTATTAAATCTCCTTAAAGATTATCCCTATTATTAAATCTCCTTAAAGATTATCGCTTTTATTAAATCTCCTTAAAGATTATCTCCGTTATTACATCTCCTTAAAGATTATCTCCGTTATTACATCTCCTTAAAGATTATCGCTTTTATTAAATCTCCTTAAAGATTATTCCTTCTATTAAATCTCCTTAAAGATTATCGCTTTTATTAAATCTACTTAAAGATTATCTCTATTATTACATCTCCTTAACGATTATCCCTTTTATTACATCTCCTAAAATATTATTCCTTTTATTACATCTCCTTAAAGATTATTGCTTTTATTAAATCTCCTTAAAAATTATTTCTATTATTCTTGCTAAGGTACTTGTAGGTACTGTAACGGCTATTGGTATGAAAAGTAATTCAGTGGCAGCAGTCTAAAAGTAAGACTAATTTTAAAATCGTGGTGTAGGCCATCGGAACTCAGTCCACTATCTATTCCAAGATCTGCCATTTCATTGTTAATAAATAAAAGGAAGTCGTGAAGAAACATGATCGTCTATGTCGTGAAGAGCATGGCATTTAAAACCACGGAAAAGCCAACGGTAACCTATTTCGTTTTCTTCTGCAAGAAGTTATGAAAGTTCATGTATATGAAAGAACAATACCTGTGGAGAGCCATGATCGCTTACATCCAGAAGGGACAGGGGTTACAAATTTTCTTTCTGCTTTGAACATCTTTGTTGTTTGTTTGGTCGTAATTCATTGCCATAATTTTAATTATTTAGTGACTATGAGTTTTTTTGTTGTTGTTTTTGTTCCAGTGCTGTAACGATTATATTATTTTCATAAAGTAAAATATGAAGGATTTTGCACGAGGCTTCGTTTTTCTCGTCTTTCACTGTCTTCATTAGAATTAAAATTTAAAGATTGCCAAATTTCATCATCGCCGTACCGGGTATGGTCGCAGGGATATTGTGCAGTAGTGCCTCCCACCAGTTCCAAGCACATATCTGGGTTGAAAGCCGTTGATTCCATAGAGAGAAACCTTCGACATGACCGGTTTTATCCTAGGAAGCCCAGTGAAGCGGTGTTATCATCGCACTGGTTGCGTACAGGGCTGTAGGCTGTCTATCCCCATTGAACTTGAGGGCCATTGACCTTACAAGAAGGTTAATCCGTCATTTAACAGATCTAGCCACTATCCTCACCAGTGAGAATGGCGGTGGTGGTGGCATCGGTTTAGACGTCGGTGATCCGACCATGCGGCACGTAGTATTGGGTCACATGGTAGCAGTAGATCTTGAAGAGTTAATGAGATGCAATTTTTATTCTTATTAAGCCTAGACCAAATTCAGAAGAGTTTCTAGGATGATTATAGGTAGATATTCATATTTCCTAATTAGGAGATCTCTATGGTAAGATTCTGGCATTTTGATATTTCAAAATATATTCTACATTTGCTTCGCAGAAACCATGTTGCCTCATCATTTTTTCATTGGATAGGGTCTTTCTTTGTCTAAAGACACACATACAAAACGAATGTAAATAAATCCTTGAAATATTAGAGAAAAGCAAAGTGTATTTATTGACTTTACCATTAAATTCAACTTAATTGGCTTAAAGTTTCCATGGATGAAGGAAAAGAAAAAAGAAAAATACACGTGTGTAAATGTTTATAAATTAACACGCGAAAGGCCACCCACAAAATGATAGAATTCCTCGCGCAAGATATTTTGTGACAAGAAAAAAAAGCCGGAAATTGGAGCTATGAACAACAACAAAACAACAAAAAAGCAACAACAAAAAATGCGGTGATAAACATGTTTACAATGGACATTATTAAAGTCCCTCTCTCTCTTAAACGTGGACACAAATACTTTTATATTCACAACTACACATACAAAAACGTGGCTTCGTATACAGAGTCACGCTCATTATTTACATTGTTCGGAGTATCATCTTCATCTTTGTTGCGATATTTATCACAACATTTCGGCCGCTCCAGTCTTCTTCCGGTTGTTTTTCTGGCTGATTTGCGGTATACGGATGTCTTGAACACATGCTCTGTTCGAGATATAAGAACATTCAGGAATGGCAGTGTGTTGTTACTCTCTTTTTCCACCGTGAACTGTATCGAAGGTCTGATTGAGTTCACATGGTCCAGGAGAACGTGGACATCTTCGTGGGGTGTGTACATAATACCTCATCTCAGAAATATAAACAGATTTATGCTCATCGAAAAGTCGCGCTTTTCTATAAAGTCTTTGGTAAGATGAAATAATAAATCTTGAAAAACGTTCCAAAACCAGTTAATATCTTTAATATGGATGGAATTATAAATTTATATCCATATATAAAAGATATATTTCTTATATAAATATATGCATAGCCTGAAAAATTTACCAACATCAACTGTTTATAATTTTTTTTATTTTAAAAACATTGACTTCCAGATTAAAATATGCTACCCCACCCCTCTCTCTCTCTCTCTCTATATATATATATATATATATATATATATATAAACAAAAATATATACAACAAAACAGTTAAAACTAACATAGGAAGGACATTCCTAAACTTAATAGAAAAGGACTTCCTTGAAACAAACCGATTAGCAAAAATATTCAACAAAAATAACGTTAAAATAAGTTACAGTTGAACAAAAAATATAACACGAATAATAAAAAGCTACAAAAAATATAACAACCTATAATAATGCAACCAAGGAACGTCAATGCAACTGCAGAAATAAAACAACATGTCCACTACAAGGAAATTGCCAACAAACTAATATAATATATAAAGTCATGGTAAGTGCAAACAACAGCACAATGTACTACATCGGTGCCACTGAAGGACCATTAAAGAAGAGAAAGAACAACCACGACCTTTCATTCTACAACAGAAAATACTCAAACAGCACTATCCACATATATATGGCATCTAAAAGACAGAAATATTACACCAAGAATAAGCTGGAAAATATAAAAAAAAAAAACAAAAAAAAAAAACACCAGCCTACAACAACATTACAAAGAAATGCCTACTTTGCCTACACGAAACGGTTGCAATGATTTCTCATACTCAACAAAAGAATTTACTAAACATAAGATCAGAAATAATTTACAAATGCAGACATGAAAATAAATACCTATTATCAGAATTCATGCCAAACGGATAAAAAATACCAACAAATACTACTACATAAACCACCATTGACCCTATAAGCATGAAAAGAGAAACCACTGACACCATAACACCATCAATTATTTCTAGTTCAAACTACTGTCATAATAATTACAATTATTGCTATTATCATTCCACCACCAATACTACGATCATTTCTACCACTTTACAATGCTGCTACAATTGTTATCATCACAATCTCCCCCGCCATTACTACCACATCACAATTACTATTGCCTTATTAGTACACAATTACCATTGCCGTATCAGTCCGCAATTATACTTACTTCTCCATCCCCCAGAAAAATTAATACCACCGCATAAATACTAATAAGTATTACAAATTGGAATTTGTGCCATTTACGTATGCGCAATCGCCAAAAACAAGCTAATAACCGGCTTATAATAACAAAATAATAACAAAACAGCCTTAAAAAATTAAAAATAACAGCAATTTTTACCTATCATAGACTTACACAGACCCCATCATACGTATAAACGTGCGTGCGAGAAAACATTATTAAGCGAACAAAAATAGAAAAACGGTCTGCGCGTTGACAGCGCAACAAACAAGAAATATTCGCTACACAATCCAACATTGAATACAGCGACCAAATGCGTACGTATGTGCGCAACAACACATATATGTGTATATATGCCCAGTCCCACACTGTTCACATATGTTTGTTTGAGTGGCGTCCCGAGGACAATTTTTCCTCCCACTTCCATAAAAACACCGATATACGCAACCATATACAAATCCCAAATTTAAAAATTAATCAGTTTGTCTTATGATCGCAAATAGCGTGAAACCCAGGGTCACAATCCCACATCAATCCAACTAAATATATTATCTCTATCACTGATATTAAGGACTTTCCAATAAGTACCGCGCATATATAACATATAAATAATATATATATATAAGAAAATTGCATATATATATATATATATATATATACACACACACACACACACACACACACACACACACACACACACATATATATATATATATATATTATCAATGACTCTCCCGTCGGCAATCGACGCAGGCTGTTGACCGGCGCCCACCGGTGACCCTTTTACGACGTATGAGGGTCAGGCACCTCAGTTCCGACACCCAAGACAACCTGCACATATGATTTGAGTATAATGATGGTTTTCTGCAGAACCAATCACACTTTTTGAAGAGCCAAATATAGGGACCTGGTGCACCGTTTGCCACAAGGTCTCCAAACGACCTAAAAAATAAAAAAAAAATCTCCATAGACACGTAAACCAGACTAGGCGAAAACATCTTCCGTTTTAAATTTAGGCACCCCCACCTTACCCTGACTTGACATCAATGAAAGTAACTCTATACTGATACAAATTATTAACACTCAACACCCCTATTTTAAACAATTCGCCCTGACTGTTACCATGGAAATTTTGATTTCAATTGTGAATATACTAGTAAAACACGTAAATTTCAGAAATAATTTATTCCCCAAAAAATTTCGCTTGAAGATGGAACAGAGCTTGCTTTAACTCAATTTAATTCAAATAATTATACTGAAGTTTTCGGCTCTTGTTTTGAAACATGAGACCTATTATGTAGCGTGTTGGAATCATATTTTTAAATAAATAATTATATATATATATATATATATATATATATATATATATATATATATATAATGATAAAATAAATAATGTGAACCAAATGCAATTCAATATTCAACATTTTATAAAGATTTATTATTTAGCATTTTATAACGAATCTAGCCGAATTAGCAGCCCCTTTCTGCGTGTCAAATGTTTTTTGTACGAAAATGATGATTGATTTTAAATCATTGTTATAATTTGTGGAGAAAAGTGATGCATTTCAATATTAGTCAATGATCTTGCCGATGTGACCTCCATCTTCTGGATTTCTCCTCATATATTTTGTATAGGAGTCATTTCCTTGTTCAAATTTAAATCAAAGGGAAAAAATTTCAATGTGAGGTGTTTGTACAAAAACTGCTTGATCTGACCGCCTTGATATGTATTTGATGCAATACTTATCAAATATTGTATGAAATGATGAGCGGATTTCAACATTGATATGACAGTTGAATTATCGCAACAAATATGTATTGTTAGGCATTATCCACTGATTGGTGATTTTTTGCTCAACTTGAAATCCATATTGCTAATTTTGATCTTGCTGATGCGACCTCCATCTTCTGGCTTTCTCCTCCTATATTTTTGATAGGAGTCATTCCCTTGTTCAAATTTAAATTTAATTTAAATCAAAGGGAAAAATTCAATGATGGGTTTGTGCTTCCCCTTTCCGGGAACTCCCTTCGGTTAAAATGAAATATACTTATCGAAGTACCCGAGGAGTCATTCCCTTATTCAAATTTAAAATTAATTTAAATCAAAGGGAAAATATTTTCAGCGTGGTTTTTGACCAAAATGATCTTGCCGTTATGACCTCCATGTCCTGGGTTTCTCCTTCTATATTTTGGATAAAAGTAATTCCCTTGCTCAAAATTTAAATTTAATTAAAATCAAAGGCTAAGAAATCAGTGGTGGATTTGCGCACCCCTTCAGTAGGTATTCGTATTCAATAGGCATTCGCATTCAATAGGTATTCGCATTTAGTAAGCATTCGTAATGAATAGACATTCGCCATCAATGGACATTCGCCTTCAATAGGCATTTGTAATGAATACAAATTCGCTTTCAATAGGCATTCGCATTCAGTAGGCATTCATAAGGAACAGGCATTCGCCTTCAATAGGCATTCGAATTCAGTAGACATTCGTAATGAATAGGCATTTGCCTTCAATAGGCATTAGTAAGAAACAGGCGTTCGCCTTCAATAGGTATTCGCCTCCAATAGGCATTCGCCTTCATTGGTCATTAGCATTCAATAGGCATTCGCATTCAGTAGGCATTCGCCTTCAATAGGCATTCGCCTTCAATAGGCATTCGCATTTAGTAGGCATTCGTAATGAATAGGCATTTGCCATCAACAGGCATTGGCATTCAATATAAATAAGCATTCTATAGACATTAGTAAGAAACAGGCGTCCGCCTTCAATATGCATTCGCCTTCAATAAGCATTCGCATTCAGTTGGCATTCGTAATGAATAGGCATTCTCCTTTAATAGGCATTCGTAATGAATACACATTCGCCTTCAATAGGCATTCGTAATAAATAGGTATTCGTAATGAATAGGCATTCGCCTTCAATAAGCATTCGCCTTCAATAGTAATGAATACGCATTCGCCTTCAATAGTAATTATTCGTAATAAATAGGTATTCGTAAGGAACAGGCATTCGCCTTCAATAGTCATTCGCCTTCAGTAGTCATTCGCATTCAATAGGCATCCGCGTCCATTAATCCACATTCGTATCCAATAGATATTAATGTTCAATAGACGTGTGTGTTTTCAATCATCATTCGTTTTCATTCGGCATTCCCTTCACTATCGGATGTTTGCTTTTGATTAAATAGGAATTCAAATTACTCTATTCATTAAGAACTTTTAACTTTAATCTCGTCATGAGTTGAGTTTGAATAAAAGGAACAGTATTTTGAAATATATTTTGCATTTTTAAAGAAATTAAAATCTGATTGAATGTTCGATAATAATATATATGAACAGTGACACAAATTATGGACATTGAATACATTTTTAAGTTCCATCAGAAATTCATACTTTACCCTGAAACTTTATTGTTATTCACACGCAAAATTGTTTATCCAAGAAAAAAAAAATTCTTACAATCTTAAATGTTCCGGCATTGAATATTTATAAATTTATGAACATTTGTAAATTAACAGAATTGCTTTAAAATGTGTGTATGTTGTGGAGAGAGATAAACAGATATATATATACATATATATATATATATATATATATATATATATATATATATATGGAGAGAGAGAGAGAGAGAGAGAGAGACAGAGACAGAGACAGAGAGAGAACTATTTTAAAACCAAAAATATCGCTCCTTATGAAATGAAATGATGCAGTTTAGTATTGTATAGCAATACTAAAATGAGAATTTTGTTTATTTTCAAAAGCTCTGTCCGAAGATCATAGAATTCGACGTCTTTGCTTCTGCCACCAATAGAAGAAGTGAATTGTCATCTAAAAGAGAAGAAATAAAATCTAATTCGAAACACAGGTTGGATGAATTAGAAGAACCGATTCCAGAGCCATTAATCAATGCCTGTGCCGTTGTTAATGTCAGATTTTATTTGAAAGATGAGATTTTGTATTGCTGACATCAGTCAGTTCTTTCTGTCTTTACTTTTTCTCTTTGTGTTCGCCTTTGAAATTCTTTCTCTTATCTTATACAGAATTCTTTCTTTCTTTCTTTCTTTCTTTCTTTCTTTATATTTATAAGTCTTTCCTTTTTTCCAATTCTTTCATTTTTTGCGTTCTTTCTTCTTCAGACTTCTTTCTTTTATGACATTCTTTCTTTTTTTCTTTCTTTCTTTCTTTCTTTCTTTCTTTCTTTCTTTCTTTCTTTCTTTCTTCACAATCATTTCTTCAGAATTTCTTTTTAACGATTTTTTTCTTTTTTTTTCTTTTTCCTTTCTTTTTCATAATTCCCTTTTTCATTTTTTTTATTGCAGATATTGGCTCTGTAGTCTTTTTTATATTTTATGCGTCATCTAGATTCCTCAACCGATAACCACACACCTCCCCGACAGTTAACCCCGCTCCCACACAGAGTCACTTACGTAAACCAACCAGCAAGAAATATCACACCTCATTACTCCTTGACACTTGTTTATCTATTTTATGTCTCCGCCCACCCAACAAAAATATTGATGAAATATTAAATGCATTTTTTAATATTCTCAAGATCATTCGCGGTTTGAGTACAAATAATTTTGCTACATTCCTCATTTAAATAATTACTTATTTGAAATTTTTAATAATGATAATGTTCTTTTAATATTCGTAATTCTGTGGAAACTAGGAAAAATAATGTAGTCATCAAAAAATCAAATATTTCTGATCGATTTAAACTAAATTTCTTTCTTAAGTACTGACAGATCGCTGCTTTTTATTTGAAATACTCAGAGCAACTTGTCCAGCGCCAATGACCATGCTGCGTTCAAAGTCACTTAAAAGACATTGCTTTCCCACATGAAATTCAGAAGGTCACTATGACCATTTTTATATACATATAGCCATTCAATTATTGCCATGTCATTGGCATTAGCATTTATTCACGTGTACATACCGTATATACTCGAGTATCATGGGACATTTGAAGACCTTATTTTGTAGCTAATTTTAAGAGGGTCGCATCATATACTGGATTTAAAATTAGCGTATGTACTACTGGTCCTAGCTACGCCGTTGACCTACTTATATATCCATTTACTGGAGTCAAATTAGCTTCAAAAATTGGTCTTGAAAGTTTGCATAATACGCGAGTAATTAAGTGACCAGTGAATATATAGTCATTATTAATAAAATAAAACAATTTACTTGACTTATTTAAAATTTTACTTAGTAGTTCATAGGTTTTTAAATTTAATCCTCAGCAGATATTTTGTGAAATTTATATGAATGATGAAAAATCAACTCGTATCCGAGTACGAACAATTACATGATTTTATTATTGACTTCCTTGTCACTGATGACGTCTGTGACGACTCATAGTCTAATGAGTGACCTTCAATTTAAGCCATAGATTTTTCAATCAAGCTTACCACTTGCGGTGACTTGTAATGTCAGGTAAGTTCACTTACTGACCTGCATACTTTGCTGCATCGATTGCACATAAAACCAAGCTGGATATCTTACTGATAAATTGTGATGTCGTTGTGGCAACGTGTGCGACTAATCAGGCCAACATTTGTAAGGCATATGCCCCTACCTTCTGTACCGAAATTATATTTAAACCAGAATTCTAATTATGAATCACCACAAGCTATATATGATATTTTTTCCAGTATTCGATGAGTAAAAAATGTAAAAAAATTACAAAAAAGATTACAAAAAAAAGGTTACCGAATGAATAAGATTTGTTAGATCATTTGATAGATCATAATTAATAAGATTTGTTAGATCATTTGATAGATCATAATTAATAAGATTTGTTAGATCATTTGATAGATCATAATTAATAAAACAAAAACTAGATATAAATGTATATAACACCATAACCTTTCTGTGCATTATAAGACAAAATGTTTTATATCTTTATTGTTTATTGAAAATCACACTCGAACTCCTGCATTGTACAACAAAATACATCAAAATATAGCTAAATTGCTCAGTATAATTTCTCCGTGAAGAAAATGAAGGTCTTATTTGATGGCAAAATGATTTAGCAATAATGTGCTTGTGCCATGCATCTTGTACATCAACAATTTTTAAAGCTGCAATAAATTGGAAATTGTATAAAGCTGTGCTATAAGAATTTCACTGATCACCGGAATGAAATTGCAACGGTACGATTTTGAACCTAAACTTACTCTTTAAACTCGTTTCCTCAAAAAATAATAACGATTTGGAAAAAAATTGTCATTATTTACCATGTAAAACTCCAATTTTCAAATTGAGCATAATATCACGATTCCAAAATCGACCTGACTTTCTGTGAGAGTATGCTTGTATATACATTAAAAACGCGACGCAACTAAAGTCGAATCAGTTGGCAATAATTCCTTTATTACAGTCTGCGTATTCATCCGACCTATTCCTATTCCCTTAACCATTTATGCGACGCCGTTACATGCAAGAACTTCTCCAAGAATGATTAATTTGAAGAAGCCGTTACTAAAATGTCTTTCATGAACAATTCTATAGAAAGACTTTACAGTCTGGTTGGAAGAAATTTATAAAATCCGAGGGAGTATATTTTGACCGTATC
The DNA here is from genome assembly GCA_963932145.1 of Acanthosepion lycidas. NCBI lineage: Eukaryota > Metazoa > Mollusca > Cephalopoda > Sepiida > Sepiidae > Acanthosepion > Acanthosepion lycidas. Next base: position 104,836,179 of record OZ010591.1, read on the forward strand.
AATAATTTACTATGATTTGTGTAAATAAATCGGCAATACCAAATTGCATAATCATACGGAGAATATTCGTGTATATACATATATATGTAAGGATACATAAGGTGCTTATCTTCCTTTGTTGGCGATAATCACATAGATTACGTGACGGACTGTTAGTGACGTCTCTCCATACAGGAACCAAAACGGTAGTCACATTTTCAGTTCGTTTACAGCAACCACACGGTAAGGTTGCTTTCTTTAGCTAGGGCCCTGCATGATCCGAACAGAGGCTAAATCTGTCTCCCCAGGAGCTTACTAGTCCATGGTGTCGTTTCCCTTTTCATGTCTGAGAACTATGGGGTTATTATATCACGGTTATAATAATGCCCGTTAACGGGGGAAATGCATATTGGGAGAATAAATCTTTTACCTTGGCCCTCTCTCGTTACTCTGCTGACCCCACAACGCGATATTATTTACCTAACATGTGATATTATTACCACCCATTAAATGTGGACACCTCGCGATAGGAACAAGTAAGCAAATAGGATCAATGTCGGTAAGAGGATAAAACACACGTAAGGTTTTCCACGTGAAACGACTTGCTGAGATACATATCAGCAGTGGCACAGCGATATTTTTTCAGCATTTCACCCCAAGATATATAACACGTAAAACTTTGATTCCTTGGGTTACATAGGGCCGCAACAACACCTCTACAACGGATGCGGTTCCGGGAGATCCTCTTTAGCTCTACTCATGTCGTGCTGGCTGCCTTCACCTCTGCGTCAACACTTCTGCGACAAGCCTGTTTGGGTCAACCCAATTTTCGCTTCCCTTGTGGATTGCAGTCAAGGGACTGGCTGATGACAGTAGAAGCGGGCGTGTGGAGTGTGTGACCGATCTATACCCATTTCTGTTTCTTGATGTCAATCTCAATTGGGTCTTGTCTGGTCCTGTCCCACAGTTGGTCGTTGGAGATGACTTCCGGCCACCTGATGCTGAGGATGTTCCCGCGATATCGATTGGTAAATGTTTATGTGTGTTGGTCTTGGTTCCCGTCAGGATCGTAAAGTAGGACCGACTTGATGTTGGTGTTGAAGATCCGGATCTTGTTGTAAAGTGAGAGGGTTGTTGATCTCCAGATTGGCCGCGGAGTGTGGAAAGCGTGTTCAGCTTTGTTGATTTGGCACTTGATGTCCTCATCTGTCCTCCCTCCCATATTTACTGACGACGCTTCCCAGGTAGATAAACTTATCGACCTTCCTTGATGTCTTCTTACTGTAGTCACTTTGGGTCTTGTTGCCTGATGAAATATATAACAAAATATTAACTAGCGACATTTCCAGCGTGTCAATTAATGAAATACGGTTTCATCACCGGTAAATGTCATTGTCAATAAAGGGAGGAGGCACGGCGGAGTAATGGATAGCGGTTTGGAATCGGAGAGCCGAGTTCGAATTCCAGTCAAGTCCATTACATTCACTTACGTGCTATAACCCTCTTCTTCTTCATCCAGCTATCGGTAAATAGCAGGACAGACTGGGTTCTATAGCCTTGGATGGCAACTGGTCTAGGAGAAGGAAAACTCTGAATTCAAAACCTGCAGAGGGTCGTTTGGAAACCTTGTGGCACGTAGTGCACCAGGTCTCTGTAATCGGCCCTTCAAAAAGTGTGGATGGTCCTGCATGAAACCTTCACGACTATAATCAAATCTCATGTGCTATACATGCGGGTTGGAGACCGCTTGTGAATTCCAAATTCCCATGAAACTTCAATATTGGAGCCGGCTCAACCCACCTCGGGTGATGCCGTTACAAGAACAAGAGAAAGAGAATAAAGGGTTCAGAAACATTGTAAAACTTTTATTTGTCTAACATATTAAACAATTACTATTTCTTGACGTTTCGGCTAGAGACATCATGACGTTTGCATTAAATTCGTCTCATTCTATTAAGCTAGTTTATTCTACGTGGCAATATTTTCTCCGTCCTCTTGTTCATTTACAGGTTGCCTCTGTTTTTAACTTTTTTGACTTTGATTATAGCAAAGTTAAATATAACGTTTCCTAAATGACTAACGCATTTCTATGCGTTGTTTCGTGCTAAATTTAATCAAATATCTTTTTTGTCACATTTCCAGTATTTCCACATGTGAAATTTTGTTTCCACATGTACACTTTCTATTATTAAATAGATCAAGTGTATCAGGCACGTTTTTTATATTCTGATCTTTGGTGTGGTAGTGACAGATTTTGTTGTTATCTAAACGTCGAATATTAACGCCGTTGTATATATATTTCAAGACAGTAAACTGTTTCCATATATTTTTATGGTGTTGAATCCTGTGCCAACACAAATATTTTCAAAATGACCACTATCTTCCTCATCACGCGCGCTTCAGAGGAGACTCCTTTTGTAGTTTATTTACTCCTTGCACCATGACGTATAACGTCCGGTTGCTTTAACCCAGTTGGGGTCATTACTTAGTCTTTTTTTTAAAGCGTTTCACCCCAAGCAAGGCGGGAAGCCACAAGCACGCAAGGGGTTACAGTGAGTTGGAGCGAGAGCAAAGAGGAGTGATAGTAGAAAGGATGGAGAGAAGGCATCTGGAGACATCGATTGACATTACATTTGAATAGTTGGAGATTATAGTTATCAGGGAAACGGGAATAGGGAAGGGAGTTCGACAGGCGAAAAGTGCGAAACATGAAAATATTGGAGTAGAAGAGACGGCTACATTTAACAGTTTCGACAGTGTAAGGTTGAGAGCGAAATGCCAGCCTAGTGGATCGCTTAAATTCAAGAAGTCTGGGAACCAGCAAAAGCAGCTCATCGGAGCAGTTACCATGAAAGTATTTGTAAAAAAGACAGAGGCGCGTCTGTGAGAGAGTGACTGCAGACGAGATGCCAGATCAAGGCCAATTACATTGCATACTTAACTACATAGTAGCATTGGACACAAATTTGGTTGACATTTCATCCAAATATTATTTTTTTCACATGTCCTTTCCCAAGTAATTTATTGTTCACTCATTCAGATATTTTCCTGTATTGCAGGCTATTTAATTAAACCATCATGTGTGTGGAGAATTCTATTATGATCCCATTTCACAAAATTAAATTAGTATTGTCATATGCGATTGAATTGTATCATATTTTTTCAAGTAAGCATTTGTGTTTGGCAGATGACGTCTCTTCTACCGGCGTAGTAAATCCACGTTCAGTAGAAACCAGTTTTTTTACCCCCAGCTAAAAAAAAACCCTGCAGACACCAAGTTCCGTAGCATTGATGATTTCCGGCTAAAGACACATGCGCAGACTCTCAGTTATTTGTGGAATAACAAAAGGACCAGGGTCTTCTTCAGGACTACATAACATCTTGAAATTTTCAAATATTCAGGTCCTGAACACTGACTTTAAAATAGTACTCGAATTAGCCAAGTCAAATGCGTTGCAGCCACATACGAAGGACCATTCAAGATCCTGAAGAGACATTAAAATTCTAATGCACGCGTTATCAACACAAAACAAAATAATAGTACAAGCTGAAACCAACCTTTCTGGATGCTGCATGACTAAATGGAGACATACCAGTCAATAGACCATCTCCAGTAGCATCAGATTTAAAAATTTGAATTGTGACCAGATCCGGGCGTATTCGATTGCCCAGGCAGTTTTCTTTTTTTGCAGAACATATTTTTTCATGTGAACTTTTGTATTATACTATGACAGGAAGAAAGTTTTGTGCTATTGAATGGACATTGTCTCAAACATCTGGTACTTTTTAATATACATCGCATGCGTATTTTTTCATATTTGTAGCTTGTATAAGATATGTTCCCACATTTCTATTATATCAACAAGAAGGGGAATAAAATGACTGCTCATGGCAGGTTCGCAAATCCGTTTAGAGTGGGGGGGAGTCTTGTAAGGATGCAGAAGGGGTGTTATATACCCCCCCCCCTTTGGTGGAGATAATTCACATGGTTCACATGACGAACCGCTTAGTGATGTCACTCCACATAGTGACAAAAGCGACAGATCACTTCGTTTATAGCAATCAAACGGTAAGGGTGCTTTATTTAGCTCGGGCCCCCAATGGACCAGGCAGAGGCTAAATCTGCCTCTTTAGCAACTTACAAGTCCATGATGCCGATTCCCTTTGGGAATATATCTTTCCCAGATTTAGAATGAAACTCCAGCTCGAAGTCCTGATTTTGGGAAATGCCTAGACATCCTGCTGCCCCATTCGTGGAATATGTCCTTGTCTTGGACGTAGATGAATCTGACCATTTTAAAATTGAGCCCTAAAAATGGCTTCTAGAGGTACAGGAATATCTCCATATATGTAAGATCCTTACTTTTTTTCTCAAACTCTGTTTTGCTGTGTAGACATATTATTCTCTGTATGGGATATATATATATATATGATATATATATATATATATATATATATATATATATATATATATATATATATATATAGTTTTGTGTACTTCTCTGAGAATAAAGCATGTTTTGATTTCTTTTCCTTTCAGCCGTTCCGATCCGTTCGTGATCTACGGTGTTATTATATCACGGATTTAATAATTCACATAATAATGCAAATACAAATGGAAGAATATATAGTTTTGTGTAAGTCTTAGTGGAATAAAAGTCTCTCTGAGAATAAAGAATGTTTCTCATTCCTTTTCATTTCAACCATTCCGTTCCGATCTGTCCGTGAACTACGATGTTATTATTTCACGGATGTGATAATGCACATAATAGGGAAAATACAAATGGAAGAATACGACAGACGATTGATGGGAGTTTTAGAACTTTTTTATTTTATCTAGCCGAATTCATTTAGAGTCTTTTTCTTTTTCTTTCCATCACTTTTATAAGTAGGTAATCCACACTGTTATATTAGATCTTGAATGTTGAAATGTTTTAAGACCCCAGGGTGCAAATTTACTATAGATGACTTTGCGATTAAGGCATTCTCTAGACATTTACGTCGTAGTAAACTTTTTCCAAGTAAACTTTTTTCAATCTGTCATACAATTTTCCAAATACTGTTCTTGTTATATAAAAATATATATCTTTCTCTCATATATATATATATATATATATATATATATATATATATATATATATATATATATATATATGTGTGTGTGTATGTGTGTGTGTGTGTGTGTGTGTGTGTGTAAAGTCCGACAGGTGAGGAAAGACCTTGATAACCAGACTATGTGGTATCAACATATCTTTTCCTTCGCCAATACTACTCACAGAAATTATACTTCACTCGCAAAATATTTTGGAGTTTAAAAGATGATAATAAGACTCCTAAGGTGAAACTGACAATAGCAAGGACATGTAGATATTTATATGAACCTTGTTTTCTGTGTTTACATAAAAAAACAAGAACTCATCAGATTTTTTGACCTCTCTCTGGCCTCTGTACTAGTGCAGCTCTGTTTCTCCCGTGATGTGTGCAGTCTGTGCCATTACCTCTTCATTCTGAGGGTACACTGTTGACAGTTATCTGGTTGTTGTTTCCGACTGGTAGTTAGGAGCCCTAACTCTTGCGTAGCGTCTTGAGCGGCCGTTCTGATCAACATTCGTATAATACCGGGGTGTTTGTAGTGCCATGTCGCGCATGGAAAGGTGTCCCTCCATTCACCTCCTGTGGGCAACCCTGAGGCCACATTATGATGCAGGCTGTGCCAACTCCTCTCTGCCCACGTCACGGTCGATAACTGTCTGATTCTTTTACTTCGGGCCTTCTCATCTTCCAACCATAATTTCCACATGATGACTTACAAAGACCAAAAAGTAATCCTAAACCAGCCCCTCAAAAATCACCTAAACCTCTCAACATTTCGTTCTCCAACATCCGTGGCATTAGAACAAACTTCTGCAGTATGGAATCTTTCCTCACTGCAAACTGCCCGGATATACTGGCACTCTGTGAGACCAACCTTGTCTCGTCTATCCCATCATCTGATCTCTCGATCCCAGGCTACCTTTCTCTCCTCATAAAAGACTCTCTAACCGATATGCTCGGCCTTGGTGTCTACGTCAAGGACCATCTCCCACGGGTCAGAGAGTTGTCTCTCGAATCACCAGACCAGTCGTACATGTGTCTCCGACTATCTTTTCTCAATGCGGTAAGCTATCTCTTCTTTCTTTACCGCTCCCCATCCTCTCAAGACTGTGGGATACTCGATAGCATTTCTGACAGCATGGACTAGGCTCTCTCCCTCCATCCGTTTTCTCACATATTTGTGTTTGGCGACTTTAACGCCCATCATACCAAGTGGCTTAAGAATGCTACTACTAATGACTACGCAGGCATTCACACACTTAATTTTTCAGTTTCTCAATCCCTCACGCAGATAGTTAACTTCCTCACTAGTTTTGTCTTCAACGGGGAAGGTAAGGCCTCTCTTCTCGATTTGTGTTTTACCTCCATCCCAGAGTCTTGTAGTGCTACGCAACCCTGCCCTCTTGGTAACTCCGATCATGCTATAGTATCTGTTAACTTCTCCTTCAACTCAACGCTCGACTCTTCCGGTTTACCCATACCCGAATTCCCTCTTAGAACTGAGGCCCTATTGAGGGGGTTACACATAACCCCGTCTTTGGTATTGGGCATTATCTCCAATTTAGACCCCAACAAGGCTAGTGGTGGGGATGGGATACCAGCCATTGTCTTGAAGAAATGCGCGCCTGAACTGGTGCCCGCCCTCTCTAAACTGCTAACTACTGCCTCAAGGAATCTTGTTTTCCTGATTGCTGGAAGTCTTCTTCGATTGTTCCTGTCTTCAAGAACTCTGGCGATCCCTCTTACCCATCTAATTAGCGTCCTATCAGTCTCCTACCCATCTTCGGCAAAGTCTTCGAAGCCCTAATCAATACCGAAGTGGTTAACCACCTTACATCCCATGATCTGCTCTCGGACAAGCAATATGGCTTCCGCTTTGCCCGATCTACAGCTGATGTGCTTACGGCAATCACTAAAACTGTCTACCAAGCTGCTCTTCAAAGTAACGGGGAAGCTCGTGCCGTGGCCCTAGACATCTCCAAAGCATTTGATAGGGTTTGGCATGCCGGTCTTCTTCGCAAGCTCCAGGGTTATGGTATTACGGGTCGATTGTTTGACCTAATACAATCATTCCTGTCGAAACCGTGAATTGAAGGTCGTTCTCAATGGATTCTCTTCCAGTTCCTATCCCACGAACGCAGGTGTTCCTCAAGGCTCCATCCTGGAGACCCACTCTATTCCTTATCTACATAAATGACCTTCCTGACGCCATAAATTCCCAAGTTGGCATCTACGCGGATGACACCACAATTTACTCCTGTCTCAAAAACAAATCTAGTGTTGCTGACAAAACTAACCTGGCCGTGCGTCTCGAAAAGGACATCCAATCGGTTGTGAACTGGGGCAGGAATTGGCTGGTCAACTTTAATGCCTCATAAACAAAACCGATCTCTATTAATCACCACAGAGATCCTTCCCTGTCCTCCATTAGTATGTCTGGCGATCAACTTCTCGAGAGTACCTCTCTGCAGCTGCTCGGTCTCACGTTGACTGCTGACCTGAGATGGAACAAATACCTTGAGTTAATTGCTTGGTCCACTGCAAGGAAAGTTGGCTCCCTGTACCACGCCAGGAAATTTTTCTCTCCGGAATCGATGCTTCAGATCTACAAATAAACAATTCGCCCTTACATGGAGTATTGCTGCTATATATGGTCTGGAGCCCCTTCTGTTTGCCTCGGGGTTCTTGATAAGATCCAGAGGCAGATATGCAATATAATTGGCCCTTTTCTGGCATCTCGTCTACAGTCGCTCTCCCACAGACGCGCCGTCGCCTCTCTCTGTCTTTTTTACAAATACTTTCATGTTAATTGCTCCTTCGGAGCTGCATTCGCTGGTTCCCAGACTTCATGAATTCAAGCGCCCTACGAGGCTTTCACCGTCGAAACTATTAAATGTAGCCGTCTCTTCTACTCTAATAGCTTCATATCTCGCACCTCTCGCCTGCGGAACTCCCTTCCCTATTCCAGTTTCTCTGAGAGCTATAATCTCCAACTATTCAAATGTAATGTCAATCGACATCTCCAGTTGTCCTGATCTATCTTCTATCCTTCTCTTCATCCTTTCCTCTATCACTCCTATCTGATCTTGCTCCAAGTCTTCTGTAACCCCTTGCGTCGTAGTGGCTTCCCGCCTTGCTTGGGGGGGGGGAAACGCTTACCCCCCAAAAAAAAACAAAACAAAAAAACAAAAAACAAAACAAAACAAAAAAACCCAACAAAAAACAGTAAATTGTAAGCATAGTTTACAATTGAGTTAAACATTGGAATTTGATAATACCTTTTCTTATAATTGTACTGCGTTGCACTATATATTACTTAACTTTCTATTTGTAAGATTAATCCGTATTTAATATAATTTTGTATTAATTTCCTGGTAGTATTATTAACATCTTGTACAGATGTATTGGTATTTGGTTGCTATTTTTAACATTTTACATTAGTTAGTGTTCTTAACATATTATATGAAGGCTCTTTACTTAACAGTTGCATATTAATTTACCATATAATTCTATATGTTTAAATTATTTACTGGTTTAATTAAAGAAGCTACTTATTTATCAAGTGCAAAAAAATATAAAGCAAATCCACAAAGCATATAACTTGTTTAGCATTTTGTAAAATTACCTCTTCACCCCACTTTTATTTCTTAGGAAACTATATTGTCTGGTTTGTATAATTTATGTAACGATATATATCCATTTTGGTTTATATCTGAGCTAATCTACGGGTCTTGACCCATTTATAAAAAAAGTAATTTTTAATTCTTGCTTCTTCACTTATTTTAAATTTAACGTAGATCATATTTGATTGGTTGATCAGAGTAAAGCCCACAAACTTTAAAAGCCGCTTTTTCTTTTTTTTTTGTAAAAAGAGGTTGTGTTTTACTTTTAAATCTAAAGGAATAGTTCACTCGCCAGTAATTTACAATCGCCTGATGAGATGCTTTGATACAGATCGAAGCACGACTGCTATTGTGTAGCGATTTTTACATATTTTCGGTGTAATATCCTAAAATAATATCTATCTATCTATCTATCTATCTATCTATCTATCTATCTATCTATCTATTACATGAATCATTCATACAAAAAAACAGATTAGTGAAGTTAATGATATAAATGACGAGAATACATCTTCGCCAACAAATTTATTAAAATTACATTAACCCACGAACCTCTAGATGAATGTTATGATCCCTGTTTTTAATAAATTCAACTTGTATTAAGGTCTTTTTTTTGGTTTCATCTGTTCATACAGACATCATCAGGCATGGAAATTGATTTGTTTTTTTAAAATCCATCCAGGTAAAAACAGGACACGAAAAATTAGATGTGAATCGAAATATGTTTTTTAGAAATGTGTTATTGTTAACTGTAAGAAATTCTGGAGCGTGTGGTCGCAACGCTAAGGTTGAATTTTTTTTAAATTTAAAAGAGTGTGCGTTTATATATATATATATATATATATATATATATATATATATATATATGTATATGTGTGTGTGTGTGTGTGTGTGTGTGTCTCGAAAGAAAAGGGTTACTTAAGGCTTAAAATGATTTTTTACAAATGAAAAATCTTTCTTGAAGCTGTTATTTTAGTTTTAATTCCAAGATAATTGATTAAATGCAATATTTCCAATAAGCAAAATACTTTGCTCCATTTCAAAACAAATTTAAATAATTTGAAATATTTGTTTTGTTTTTTTCTTTGGGAAATTCCTAAAAATAGCTGCTCAGCGTTAATCTATTTATTTAAAAAGTCTTTCAAAAATCAAATATACTTTTCTGATTAGCTAATTTGAAGTTTGATTTAATCTGACGTGAAACAAATATTATTTATTTTTACTTTCAATAATATCATAGAAAAGTATTTTGAACGCAGATTTAGGTGTTTTATGAGGTGTTGACAACTATCTCGATATTGTTATTGTTGTGGATTCCGAGATGAAATCCGGTCTCAAAATGAATGACAAATGAATGAAATATAGCAAATAAATGTATTGATGTAATAATACAATTGGTAATACGGTTAGTAGATCCAGAAATGCGGTTAGTAGCAATAATAATATATATACAGTCTGGGAAATTCAGTATCCTTCTGAGTTTACGTGCTCGCAACTGTGATTCCTACAAAGCGGTTACCTCACATTCTCACTGTATCACTGTCACTCTCTGTCACTCTCTGTCACTCTCTGTCACTTTCAGGCATTCACCGGCAGCAGTACAAGTACACACTAGTCGAGTCCACTTGTATAAAAAAGGGGTGGACCCCTTAACATATATATATATATATATATATATATATATATATATATATATATATATATATATTGACATCCACAGACAGACTGTTTCGCTGTATAACAGCTCGTCAGTGTGGATAGACATCCGATTGCCTCAAACTGAGACCGAAACTCGACTGATTTAGCATGTTGGAAATTTTACTCCTGAGCTATCAGCACCCGGTAGAGAGGATGGCGAATTTTTGCGTATTTATTCTTTGAATAAACAAGCCAGTGACCGAGAGTGCTCGTTTCATAGAAGAGCTTTACATTATCAGCAGTAGTAGTCACTGTTTACAAATTCGATAAAAAATTCGCTTCGTAGTTTAAACGTTGGATGGATACCTTACACGCCGACTTTTCTCACACGGATGAAAAATGGAAAATACATCTCCTAATTCATAAACTGGGCTCTAAGGAACATGACTTTAATACGAATTATATTTTACTAAAGCAGGCAACTGATTTCACCTTCACTGAAACAATAAAAGAACTCGGTGAAGAAAAACATACTTTGTTTAATATTCGATTCAATTGATTAAAATTAACGAAAGATAGCGCTGACGATTATCTGACATTTGCTTGTTACGTGAAACGGGAATGCGAAAAATTTTAATTAACTTCTCTCATCGAGGAACAGTTCAAATGTTTGATTTTTATCGCAAGATTAAAATCTACTCATGCTGATGTTCTCACCCGACTTCTTTCCAAAATGGAACAAGACAAAGACATCTTAAAAGCCCTCACCACTGCATGCAATAATTTATTAAACATAAAAAGGAAATACTATGCTGATTAAAAACGATGATTTTTCAATAACCAGCAACATCCATGCGGGAAAACAACTCCGTGATGAAAAGAAACCTTCTTCAAAATGTTGGCTTTGTGGCGACTGACAGGATGCACGCTTTTGTCCGGTTCCAAAAACGTAAATCACAAGCGTCAGAGGAAAGATTTGCAATCCAAATTCAACCGAATATTCAACACGAAAATTTATTTTAAAAAAACAAAACGGAAAAATGTCCAACACAAACACAGTGTTTGCCACGTTCAAAGTTGATGATGAATGCCGCAGATATTTTTTCTGTAAACAACAAACCATTTCGTTTCCATACAGCGTCGGATATAACGTTCATATTGCATTCGATTTGGTAACAAATTGAAAAGCCACGTGTGTCTGAAACAGATCACATAGCAATGAGCGCGTCTGGAAGTACAATTTGTTTAACTGTTGAGTTAACTTGCGATGTTTCCTTTCAAAGTAGAATATTTTCTGTTACGTTCAAGAAGGAAATTACTGGAAAGTAATTGAAACTCACCTGAAGCGAGCTGAATGTGTAATGCTCCTCATACCAATGACACTTCCACCGAGCTTCTCTACGGCATATGACTTCACTGAATTTTGATGTGTTCCTCTCGAATTTATGTTTAAACTGGGGTCATCAGGAGAGAATGTGCACCGTTTCGGGGCCTTCCTCTCAACCGTTTCAGTTGCACACCGCCCCCCCCTCACTGATGTGAGGCCCCATTATAACGATATAATGATGTCCGTTAGGTTGCATATAATTCAGAATTAAATTTAATTCGTCTTGACTGGATAAAACAATTCAGTCTTTTTGAAATTCCTCTCAAATCTGTGTTCAATACATTTAAGATTACATCAGTTTCTGATATTGAAAATCATTTCACGGACGAACTTAAAAATAAGTTTAGTGACGTTTTTCAAGATGGACTTAGATGCTGTACAAAAATGAAAGCTAATTTAAATTTAAAGCCAGATTCTAAGCTAGTTTTTTTAGACAAAAAGACCACTACACTATGCTGCTCTGAACATGGTTGAAAAAACACTGTAACGTATTCAGCAGGAAGCCTGTAAATTACTCCGCGTCTGTAAATTACTCCGCGTCTGTAAATTACTCCGCGTTAAAAAGGCAAATAGAAAATTTCGGGTATGTGTTAATTACTCGACTAGTTTGAATAATTCTTTGGATGCACATCAGTATCCATTTCCAGTGCCGGAGGACCTCTTCAGAAAATTCATTGGCGAAATTTGCTTTGCAAAGGTTGATTTTCCGATTATTTTCTTCAGCTGGAATTTGACAAGGAGTCCAAAGATCTTCTTATTATCAACACATGTAAGGAATTATTCGGATTTAACCGTCCTGGCTTTAGTGTCAAACAAGCATCTGCTATTTTTCAACAGACAATGGACGCCATGCTGACCGGATTGACAGGAGTTGCAGAATTCATCGATGACATTGTGCGAGTCTATCACGCACATATATACATCGAAAATGCAAATGACATACAACGCTAAGCATTCATTGGTTAATTAATCACCACTACGTTATTATAGACAATTTAAAAATCGCAGCAATGCGACAATTTTGTAATCGCTCTATTTTTATGTAGTCAGTTTTGTGCACTTTTGAGAGAAACGGATCACAGAAGCTTTCTTAAGTCTCCCTCAAAGCTCGCTGGCTGATTGGTCAATGCCAATCAATCAGAAGAATATTTCTTCCCGCGCAGCGATCTGGAGCCTATAGTCACTTATTTAAGCAAGAATTGTCTAACCCTTTTTAGTGAGAATTCAGCTGCCAAACGAATCCACGACAGTTGAAACCATGCGCCAACCTTCTCACTCACACACACACACCGCTCACATGCTGAACATACCTTGTATATACTCGCATAATCTTTTCTTACAAAGCAAAAGCTTACAAGTACAAACATTACAAGAGACTCTTATGAACATTCTTCCAGTGAACTTTAAACACTGAAATAACAGTTAAAGAATTATTAGTTATTTCAACCTTTCCTTACTTAAATGCATGCTTTCCTTTACATCATTGTTTGATATTGTACATCTTGTTAAATACATATTTTATGTGTAACAATGTCTTTGGCTTATCCTTTTCTGTGTCAGCCCTGTTTCCTAATAATAAAGTTAATTTAATGTGGTGAAGTCCGCTACGTCATCATCATTGCAGGAACAGATCAAGATAAACTTTTGTAACGTTTATTTTCTGCTTTCAGCTGAATTCAACAATACGGATTCTGTGTTAAAGCTGAAAAGTGTAAATTTTTCAGAAAACAAATAAAATATCTTGGGTTTATTTTCAACAAAAATGGTAGACGACCAGACGCAGAAAATATCTCAGCGATAAAAAAAAAAAACGTGCCAGCAACGACAAATGTAACAAAATGACGTTCTTTCCTTGGCATGGTTAGCCACTACAGTGCTTTTTTTTTTGCCTTTCTCTTCATCGAGTTCGTGCAACAATCTTTTGAAAAAGGATGTTGTATAGGAGTGGGCTGACGCGTGTCAGCATCCAAAAAGGTAAAATTCTTATTTCTTCCAATCTTTTACTGACACACTACAACAAATCCATGGATATTGTCGTATCTGATGCTTTCAATTATGGTATCGCGTTTTCCTTGATGGCAGCCAAAAGGCAATAGTTCACGCTTCCAGATCACTGGCATCTGTAGAGCATAGTTATTACCAAATTGAAAAAGAAGTAAAAAGAAGTATTAGTAATAGTCTTTGCTATGAAGATGTTCCACAAAATGCTGTACGGACATCATTTCACTCTGATCACTGATCACTAGCCTCCTGGTAGTATTTTTGGATTTAAGACGGTATGCCAATGTAGAAAGCAAATCGTCTGCAAAGATGGGCTACTAGGCTGTTAGATTAGAATTTTTCTATAAAATATAATTCAACAAATACAATTGGTCATGCCGATTCATTATCTAGGCTCATGATGACACAAAATAAAGTACTTGAAGACTCAGTCATCGCAGCATTATTTCTAGAGCTAGCAATCACTTCAGTACTTGTATCAAGAACATTACCAGTCACTTCTACAATGAAGCCACAACTTCTGATCCAGTGATATGCATTCATCATACAAAATGGCCAGAAATATGCACTGACAAAAGAATTCAACCATTCTCTCGACGTTACTCTTTATCGTCAGAAGATGACAGCTGTCTTCTTTTTGCTGAAGCCATGATTGTTCCATCTTCATTACATGAAAGATTGATAATGTTATTTCATTATGGTTATCAAGGGGTATAAACCGTATGAAATTCTTAGCACGCAGCTAAGGTTTCTTGGCCCAAAATGGACAAACAGATGGACGAATTGGTATGTACATCTTCCAATTGGTAACTGGCAGCAAAATCTCACAGGGAAACTACACTCAGTTCTTGGCCTATCTCTGAAACACGCTAGTCACACCTTTATATTGACTTTGCTCGGCTTTTCAACAAGCAGTATTATTTTTATCCTCGTAAATGCTTCCAGCAAATGGCCAGAAATTTTCAGATGAATCGCATCACCTCGGATGAAAGAATTCTTAAGTTAATACAAATCTTCAGTCGATCTAGAGTTCCACATATGCTAATTTAGGATAATGGCACTGCTTCATTTTCAACTTTCTGTGCACAGATTGGTATTCAACACATTAGTACAGCACATTTTCATCCATACTCAAATGGACAAGTGGAGAGTTTTGCAGATACATTTAAGAGAGCACCCATCAAAATCTTTTTTTCTCGAGAACTGAGAACTGATATTTTTACACCACCCTAATAGTATATCTACCGTCCATTATCTGCTATAGCATATCAACCGACCATTTTCTACTATAGTATATCTACCGGACATTTTCTACTATAGCATATCTACCGGACATTTTCTACTATAGCACATCTACCTTCGATTTTCTGCTATAATATAGTATCTACCATCCATTTTGTATTATAGTATATCTACCGTCCATTATCTACTATAGTATATCTACCATCCGTTTTCCTATAGAATGATATCTACCGGACATTTTTGTGATTCTTTACATTATTTTCATATTTTTAATAATATGGTAAATAAATATTGTATTACTATTGTAATACTGTTGGTTCACAGTGTTTTATAATCTTGTAATTATGTTTTCAATTCTCGAGATAAAATGGGAGTGCATATATCAAATTTCATATGTTTGGATTTTATTAAAATTCTAAATATAAGTTTTTAAAATTTGTTGAGGGCGTGTACAATACAAACAAACAACAAAAAAAAAAAAAACAAAACAAAAAAACTATCCTTTTGATACACGTTTTTTTTCGGGTACGTTTATTAAACTTTTCTATGCTAGCATTTAAAGGCGGTTGTTGCTTTGCTTATTTGTGCGATGAATAATATTGTTGTATCTTATAACATTCAACGCAAAAATATCTGAAATTTTTTAAATTCTTAGTAATAAAGTTTTGAATCAATATGCTTTCCTTGGAACTATTTTGATACCAAATATAATATGAAAACTAATAACTTCCAGAAAGATTACTGAAAGAATGTTGTATGGGAAGTTATTCTACAGACGGCGATAAGTACTCGATAAACTAAACGTCCGCTACAATCGCCTGTAACCATTGTAAGAGGATCTGTTTAGTGCCGTTTAGTGTGTACCAATCGGCATAAGGCAGTCATCCAAATAACCTAGTGTAATCTTGTGTAATTACCACATGAAAACTTACTGGGTGGGTAGAAGGAGTCGTACTTTATAGAGTTGGTCCAGGTCTCTGAATACACTGACGTCGGCCCTTAATTTACAGGAATTTAGTCAGCTTAATCTACTGAAGGCAATACGCAACTATTCATGATTTTATGGCATCATCATATTCTGATATAAACTGATGAATATTTTTCTTCTCCGTATTTACTCATCTTCCCACGGTGATAGGATGTGACACAAATTCGTTTTTAATGTGGGTTACCCTAAACACAGGCCAAGGACAAAACGGGCTCAGTCTCCGCGACCACTGTCACCCGGACATCAATATCAACAAACATTTTTTTTTAGTGCAGTGAGAAAGATGCTGCCACAAAGTTGGAACCCCGTGGGACCAAGCTTCTCCATAGTTTTAAGAGGAGAACAGATACTACACTTTGATCACAGCCCGAGAGATGGCAAAAAGCGGTTATTCTGCGCTATTCATATCTCTCACTACGAATGTAGAATGTGACATAAGATTGTTTTTAATGTAGAGTGCCAAACGCATACATATGGGCCAAGGACAAAAAAAAAAAAAAAAAAAAAAAAATAATACCCAGTCCCGGCGAGCACTGTAAACCTCCATCTTCATTTCAATGGGCGCGGTTCTGCAGCATGGTCGGAATCTAAGGGATCAGACACTCCTCTAAGCATATCCGTGAACTACCCGAAGACAGGACCATAGAAGAAAGGTGAAGAATGGATACTATTTGTCCCAAACGGTAAGGAGATATGGCACAAGGCTGATTTAATGTGGGAAACGCAGGCGTGTGCACATGGGCCAAGGTAAAAAAAATTGTTCGGTCCCCGCAACCAACGACACATTGGCGTCGATATTTCACCGACCCTCCTCCTTTAGTGCAATGAGGGAGGTGCGGATGTAGATTTGGAATCCCCGGGAACAAACATCCCTCATTTACTTGTTGTGTTTCTACCGTCGGCAGGTTATATTCACTTGCCGCCCCAAGAATTGCAAAATGTGACACAAGGTCATTTTAATTTGGGGACCCGGCACGTGTGAACCCGAGCAAGTTGGAAAAATAGCTCAGCTCCCCGCAACCATTAGCTGCGCTGACATCGGCATTACTACCGGTACACACTCTTTAGTGCAACGAAGGGAGGCGCCTCCACGGGGATGGACCAGATGTTTCCCCAGTCCCTCACGATAATATTTTCAGGTGCTCTCTGTCCGACATGACTGAGAGATAAAACGTTGTTTATCCCCTCGAAGGCAGATACTACACTTTGATCCTAACCTGAAAGCTGGGAAAAGGCATTTGTGTCTTTATTTACTAAGCGTATCCAGATTTGTCACAAAGCTTACAAGTAATCAATAAGAATCGATTTGCGAGACAAGCATGCTAATCATTACACGACAACGATGTGCCTAAAGGGCGTTGATTTCGTTTAGGCGATCATGTATCTTTCGATAAATGGCTGACGAGGCAGATATTTTTTCCCATAGTAGTTTGCCATTTCTTTCTGCGGTAGACCAGTTACCATCCAAGGCTATAGAAACCGGTATGTCCTGCTATTTACACATAGCTGTGGGTGAGGAGAAGAAGTGGATTCATACCTTTCCCAAGGATCAGTCAGTTATGTTACATACGTGATATACGCTTAGGCGATCATGTATCTATCGATACATGACTGACGAGGCAGATTTTTCCCGCAGTAATTTGCCATTTCTTTCTACTGTAGATCATTTGCCATCCAAGGCTATAGAACCCGGTTTGTCCTGCTATTTACCCATAGCTGGGGATGGGGAGAAGTAGAGGATTGATACCTTTCCCAAAGATCAGTCAGTTATGTGCCACGCGTGATACACGCTTAGGGGATCATGTATCGAAAAATACATGACTAACGAGGCAGATATTTTTCCTGCGTAGTTTGCCATTTATTTCAGCAGCAGACCAGTTGCTATCCAAGGCTATAGAAACCGGTCTGTCCTGCTATTTACTCATAGCTTGGGGTGGGGAGAAGAAGTGCATTCATACCTTTCCCAAGGGTCAGTCAGTTATGTTCCATGCGTGATATACGTTTAGGCGATCATTTATCTTTCGATACATGACTGACGAGGCAGATTTTTCCCGCAGTAGGTTGCCATTTCTTTCTACTGTAGATCATTTGCCATCCAAGGCTATAGAACCCGGTCTCTCTTGCTATTTACTCATAGCTGGCGGGCGGAGAAGAAGTGGATTCATACCTTTCCCAAGGGTATTAGCACATAAGTGAATGTCATGGATTTTGTTTTTACCGGTACACCCACCCTGTGGGTTATTTCGCGCCGAATCGGGTAGTTTATTTTTAGATTTATTTTTATTTTGTGTCTATTTTGCAGACAAATTTTTTTCTCAGTCGTTATTATATAAGGCTGGGGATGTAATTCGGTCTTAGTTGCATTTTGTAGCTAAGTGTTTATTCGCTTTTGTGTTCGATACTCTCAAAAACGGCCCTAAAGGGTTGACTACATTGTAGAAATATTTGCGCATAGGTGACAGTTTTTTGGCAGTTAATTAAAAATATTCGACAGTGAGTAGTTCTTGGCCGTTTGGGCATTTTGTAAACTAAAACAGAAATAAATTATATAAAACAAATTCATTGTAACTAAAATAAAATTACAAGTTTAAATTAAAATTATTTAAAAATCGAAAGTGCTTAAAATGAATCTCACATTACGACATTTATTACATGTCAACAATAACAAGAGATATATCAGCAGTTCGCTGCTTCTTTGTGAAAAGTATTCCTGTAAAGAGTAGCTTGTCTCTAAACTTATGTCGATAGTGAAATCAGTAATTACTGGACGCTCCAAAGGTGCGTCCATATACCAGACTTGGCGTTGAATTCACAAATTATTTCTTTAATCTTTAAAAACAAGTTTATTAAAGTCGGATCTAGTCTTACTCCTATTTTATGCCTGCGATTCTCTTACTGAGGGTGTTTTTTTTAATTCCTTATTTATTCCTTGGGTTGGGGTGCAAGTGTGTTGTTGCGAGTTGATTTGGGCTTATAGGTAGCGCCCGGTTATTGACTGGGTCGGGGTGAGCAATTTTTTCCCAAAATATCTTCTTTTCTCGTGACTTGCTAGATTCTGAATTTCTACTCGACAAGGAACCTCACCCCTACCAGGGCGTCCATCAGTCATTACGGGTAAGAAAACGAAAAGAAAGAAAGTAAATGGGAGATAGAAAAATTGACGGGGAGGTAGATCACACCCAGCTTTCTTTTTTGTTCTTTTCTTTATCGAGCCGGGGTGAGCATGTGAATGGGTGGAGGTTTGAGAACTCGAAGGAGGTAAATGTGTTTCTAGGATCATAAAAACGAGAATTAAAAATAATAAAGGTGGCGGGTATGGCGTTATAAAGTGTTGTTTATTTTTAAGGGTAGAGAAGGGACAATTTAGCGTGTTGATCTGGGGGCGGGGGCACACTCCTGGGTAGATAACTTGGTTTCAACATCTGGCCTATTTCTGAGAGAACAAAAGAAACAATATAAAATTCTCTGTCTGTCTGTCTTTCTCTCTCTCTCTCTCTCTCTCTCTCTCATATATATATATATATATATATATATATATATATGTATGTGTGTGTGTGTGTGTGTCTGTCTGTCTGTGTATTGGGGAAAAAGTTTATTTGTGACGCGTTTCGTCCTTCAGGACTTCATCAGGCTAATTTTGTTATATTGGTCGGACTACACATGCACACGGCAGAGGGGTGTTGGGAATTTTAGAATTTTTTTCCCAGCCGAATGTATTTAGAGTATTTTTCTTTTTCTCTCCGTCAATGTTTTAAATAGGTACTGCACATGGTGATATTAGAAGATCTGCCAAGAATCATGAAATGTTTTAAGAGCCAGGGACAAATTTACTGTATATAATCTTGCGATTAAGGCACTCTCTATATATTTACGTCGTAGTGAATTATTTTTTCCTTTGATCATAGCAGCATTTTTTATGTCAAAGTTGTGGTCAGTCTCGTTACTCTGGGCAACCAATGCAGTTGACGTATTATTTTTTAAAATGTCCCTTTTCTGTTCATATAATCTTTTATTTAGATTGCTTAAGGTTTCTCCCATGCATTTTTGTGACAAATATTACAGGTGATGGAGTAACTCCTCCTTCGGGTTTTAGCTTATTGTTTTGTTTAGTATTGACTAAATCATTTATTGTTTTGGATGTAGTAGTAACGACTTTTTAGAGTTTAGACAGATTCTTTTAAATTGTAGATGTGATAGAATTAGTCAGCAGGATAATATATTTTTTTGATTCATTGAATTTCTCAGGAAGGGTCGTTTTTTTTGTTTTGCAATATTTTATGAGCCTTCTGTTTCACATTGAGTATAAAATAATTTGTGTACTGGGGAATTTTGAAAGAGCTTTCTATTTATTTCTCCTCTTCGTGAAAATAATCCAAGCTGCATATTCTTAGAGCTCTTAGGTAGAATCCAATGATTATGCCGGATTTTATTTTGTTATTATGATGAGAATAGAAATTTATCAGGTCATTTTTGTTGGTTGATTTCCAGTGGATATCGAGTTTTAAACTTTTGTTATCGCTTTATATCTAGGAAGGGTAAGGAATTTTGCTTTTCCATTTGTGTCTTCGACTTTGTTTAGTTGATCTACTAGGCCAGGTAAATCAGTATCACGAGGATAAGTAGAGCATCATCAATATCGCGAAAGTATGTTTGGGTAAAATATTTTGGAAAAGAGAGGATTCGAAAAATTCTAAGAAGATACATGCCATCATTGAACTGAGAGGTGATCCCATTGGTAATTCAATTTTCTGTTCGTAACAATCATTATTAAATAAGAAGTAACATTGATTCGTGATGAGACGGCAGAATTTTAATATTTTAGCCGTGAGTAAAGAGAGATTTATGTTTGATTGTGTGAGATGATTTTTTAGAAGGTTTAGTCATTTTTTTTAACTGGGACGTTGGTGTAGCGAGATTTTATATCTAGACTGATCACGCGTTTGTCTGTCATGTTCATTTCTTTTAGATTTTCAACTTGGCTGCCCGAGTTCTTTATGTGAGATGGACTGATTGTTTCAAGAAGAGGGGTTAGAATTTTTGTTATGGCTTTCACGACTTTATGAGGGGCGCTGTCTATTCCTAAAAGGATGGAGTGCATTGGGGTACCTGTTTTGTGGGTTTTACGGAGACCGTAAAGTTAGGGTATCCTAGGGTGATATTCTATGAGTCTATACCAAGATTTATTTTCATTTTAATTAGTTTCCTAATCTCATTGTTAAATTTTTGTGTTGCAGAAATTATTTTCTGTTCATTTATTTTTTTCTTATGTGTCGGTACCGTTGAGGAGTGAATTAATTTTTTTCTATGTATGTATTCTTGTTCATGAACACAATCCCCACCCTAACTTGTCAGGGGAGGGGGGTGATGTGAAGAGACTGACCACAATTTTGACATAAAAAATGATACTCTGATCAAAAGAGAAAACAATTCACTACGACGAAAATGTCTAGAAAGTGACTTAATAGCAAGGTCATCAACAGTAAATTTGCTCGAAAGGCTCTTTCAACACTTCACTATTCCTGGCAGAACTCCTATTATCACAGTGTGGGATATCTAATAACAAAAGTGATGGGAAGAAAAAGAAAAAATCATAATGAAATTGACTAGAAAAAAAACAAAAAACAAATTTCAAATTCCCAGCATGCCTCGTTCTTGCGCATGTGTAGTCGCACCAACATAATAAATTTAGTTCAATGAAATTGTAAAGGACGAAACGCATCACAAGAAAACTTTTTCCACATTGTCATACATTTTCCCCAATATTGTTCTTGATATATTAAAAATATATATCGTTATCTCATATATATATATATATATATATATATATATATATGTATATAATAATAATAATAATAATAATAATAATAATAATAATAATTATATATATATATATATATATATATATATAAATATATATATATATATATATATATATATAGACATTGAAGTCAATACCCAGAGGCGATGGTATGTTTACTGCTAAACGCAATCATCAGAGTGCTGAGTTCTTTATATGAGATGGTCTGATTGTTCCAAGTAGAGTCATTTAGAATTTTTTTTCTATTACTGAGATAATGAGGCGCACCGGGAAAAATGTTGATTGATTGTTTGGGAAAAATATTTTGGGAAGAACCAGATTCGAGAAATTCTAAGAAGATACATGCCATCATTGAACTGAGAGGTGATTCCATTGGTAATTCAATTTTTTGTTTGTAACAATCATTATTAAATAAGAAGTAACATTGATTCGTGATGAGACGGCAAATTTTTGGTAGAGAGAGATTCATCTTCGATTGTGTTAGATGCTTTTTTAGGAGATGTAGCGGGATTTTATATCTCGACTGACCACGCGTTTGTCTGTCATGTTCATTTCTTTTAGATTTTCAACTGGGCTGCCCGAGTTCTTCATGTCAGATGGACTGATGACTGTTCCAAGGAGAGTGGTTAGAAATATTGTTATGGCTTTCACAAGTTTATTGTGTGTGTGTGTGTGTAGAGGGGAGCTGTCTATTCAGTAAATATTGGGGCGCATAAAGGTTTCAGTTTTGTGGGTTTTAGGGAAACTGTAAAGTTTGTGTGTTCTGTAGTAATATTTTCTGAGTCCGTATCATGATTTGTTTTCATTTTTAATTAGTTTCCTGACGGACGAAACCCGTCACATGTAAACGTTTTCCACTTTGTAATAAAAGTTCTCCAATACTGTCCTTTTACGTATATATATATATATATATATATATATATATATATATATATATATATATATATATATATATATATATATAGTAACTCCCTATTTTAAAAAAAACTTATAATTTATTTATTAACTATAATTTTTAAAAGACCTGGGTATGAGAGGAAAGTGTTTAGAATGAGGTTTTATTTAAAATTCGATATGGGCATCAGATTTGGCTCTCATCTTCTCGAGCCGACCAGGAATCGCGTCAAAAGATTTCACCAGGAACTTCTTGTATTCCCCTTCAAGTTCTTCCAAAGTCTTAGTTTGGTATAGGAGACTTGCTCTTTTAACCAATCCCAAAGAAAAAAGTCACAGGTTTTTAACTCAGTACTCCTGATTGGCCATTCATACATAAAATAGGGAGTTATTTTTCAATCACCCTGTATATATATATATTACTTGCTCCATATGTGGCCACCTTTGTAAATCACTAGCGGGTCTTAAATGACACTTAAGATTAGCGCATAAACTTTCATAACTGAATCAATAAGCTGGCAGATCCTCATACGTCGAAACCGACGGGAGAGTCCATTATATATATATATATATATATATATATATATATATATATATATATATATATATATATATAGAGTGTTTAAATATCTGATATCATATGAGATGCATATTGTAGAGCAAATTTAGATTTATTCACCAAAATTTGAATATGAAGTTTTCAATATACGCACCGTCTCTGATATATATATATATATATATATATATATATATATATATATATATCCAAGTATATGATTGGTGTATTCAACGTCATCACTTGATAAGACACCGAGGGTGTTGAAACAAAATGGCTATTTTTGTAGTGATTTTATAACATATTTATGTTATAAATTTTTTTTTTTTTCTTTAAAAATAAATAATTATATATATATATATATATATATATATATATATATATATATATATATATATATATGAGTTAAAGATCAAATATGGATCGGAATCCGACAGGACGATAGACTAAAGAACAAATAAGAAACGTATATCAATCTAAAATGTTTCACTTTTATTAAAGTTATCATAACTCTGAATTAATAGATAGTAATAATGTTATTGTAACGCTATTTCTAGTGATGGGACGATACCAATATATTTACCGATTCTGATACAAATTGATTTTATGGATTAAAACTATAATAAAAACAAACTGTTGTAATTTAACTAAAGATTTTAGTTTTACTGATGTTTTAAAATCAATAAATATTTATATATTTTTATCATTCATACCAGGAATGGAAAATTAAGTTTTAAACAGAAAAAAACCCCAAAGATTCATTTTTGAAATTGGAAATTAGGTTAAAAAATCTCCGATTCCAATGCCGATTCCGATACCTTCCAAAGTTCGGATATTTTCGATTAATCGTCCAATCACTAATTATTACCAACTATAATCACACGCCTACAACATTACATAGCATCGTCATCTTTTTTTTTAATTCATTCTTATATCTATTAGGTTGGTGCAAAAATAATATCGTTTTTTGACGTATTTTTAACGTTAAAAAACTATATTATTTTTGCACCAACCTAATAATAGAAAGAATACACTTATAGATTAGAATTATGTGCTACTCCGCTGCGCTGGCTGACTGCACAAAGGTGAGGAACTCTCACTAGACAGACACGCATACAAAATTACGAATACACATTACCATCCAATGCCTACTTAGACATATAAGAATCTTCACAAAATTACATCCATATAGAATTATCTACGGTTTTAATGCACTTGACGCATGAATGACCAATGAAAACTGACCAAAACAAAATTGAAAATAAAAGAGTTTCTGTCATTTTGTCTGTTTATTCTCAATCTCTGACGAAGCTTTAATAAAAGCGAAACATGTCAGACTGATATTTGTTTCCTATTTATTCTTTTATTTTATCACATACATAGACACACACACACACACACACACACACACACATATATATATATATATATATATATATATATATATATATATATATATATATTTATGTATATTTTGAGAGAAAACTTTCTTTTAAATATATTTCTTTAAATATGACGGACAAGGAAATTTTATTAATTTTTATTTAACTTTTCTAGCGTTCTTACATTTCCTGTTTGCTCGGAGTGAGGGAATACAAAAACTATCCAAATCGTTCATTTAAATCTATCGATTTTGAATAAAGATCGATAATAAGAACAGAAAGAGGGGATTGTATTAATTAAAAGAGTCGAACGTAGTCTGAATCATCGAACCAATGCGAACGGTCCTTTCCTTTGTTGCATAGTATGTGGTCCTCCAGGGCGACATTTGTTCGTTAAGTGCCATACGTGATACACATTTGGGCGATCATGTCTCTCTTTTTTTTTATTTTTATTTTTTTTTTTATTCATGACTGACTATTCAGAAGATTTTCCCGCAGTAGGCTGCCATTTCTTTCTGCGGTAAACTGGTTGAGAACCAAGGCAGTCTGTCGTGCTATTCAACACATATCTGAGAGGGCTACATACAGTTTTGAATTCAGAATTTTCTTTCTCCTAGACCGGTTGCCACCCAAGGATATATAACACAGTCTGCCCTACTATTTACCCATAGCTGGGGGTGGGAGAAGAGTTGGATTCATACCTTTCCCACGAGTCATTAGAACGTAAGTGAATTTAATGAACTCGAATGGAATTCAAACTCGGCACTCCTCTTCCTCAATCCAAACAGCTGTCAATTACTCTACCGTACAATAATTTTTTTAATAATTTCAACCGCAGTAAGGCAATAAATCCACTAAGACGCAAGGAAGGTGTAGTAGAGTGTGAGAGAACATGAGAAAAATACTATTAAGGGAAGAGAACTATTAAAGAAAGGGAGTTAGGAAGACAGGAGATAACGACTGACATTGCATTTAAATTCTTGAAGATCTTTTTGAAATTTTTGAAATTGTTTCAGTATTTATATTGTTCGAACTCTTTCCCTCATCTTTATTACCACATTCACGACATTTCGGCCGTTGTATGCTCCAGCCTTCTTTAGGTGATTTGAATTTCGAACTGAACCCTTTATTTCGGCCACCAGGGTAGACTGTTGTAGTTCCACGCCTCTTCTTATCCCCACTTTAACTCAACTCTATAAACCTAATGTCTCAGTAACGGTTTTTTACCAGAGCTCATATTGCAATTTTGTTGTTATTATTGCTTTTCACTAGCACTCCTTATTACTGGTTCCCATATTGTATTCATTTCTATGCTTGGCCTGCTTAGGAGATTTTTATGGCCTAACATATAGGCTGATTCCTTACGTTTTCGTATTTTCCAGTAATGTTCTCTATTATTTCACCCCCATCCCTTTTCCCATCATATCAGCCGAGTGTACAACGGCTGAACCATCGTGAATATGGCAATAAAGTTAAGGACAACAATCTGAGCAATGTAAATAATATAAGTACGATACCTCATCTCAGAAATATAGACAGATTTTGTTTCAATATTGAAAATATTTTCCATAGACAAATCACGAATATCGATAACTTTATCTACCGTAAAGAAAATAACAGGAATTCAAAAAAGATATTAAAATAAAAAGCGAATTAATTTTTAACAGATCCACTCCAGGAGATCAAGTTATATTGTCTCCTTCTTCTGTGGTTTTCTTGGGAGACCGGTTCGAGTCCATAACGAAGCTGCATTCTTCACTCTCGGCCGGTCTTCTCCCGGTCGGGTGATCGCTAGTTGGTTTGTTCGGAGATAAATGAGAACTTCAACAAAAAGGATTTTAAACTTTTAACTTGTCAGTGGGGGTCGCTCTATCAGCCCCTCTGGGAGGCAAGTTCCCCGAGACACGAAATAACCACGTCTAATGTGCACGACGTGTAAAAATTTAATTCCCTGAAAACACTTTCTAACTCTAACATTCCCACGTTCGGCTCAGCCAATCAAAATCGACATCCCTGTTTTGTCTACCAGCTGACCCCAAGGTCAGCCTCAGAAGGTCTGAGCCAAATACACTGCCCCCAAAAAGTAATAGTCTGAAACTAATACTTAACAAATTTAAAGTGCCCAATAAGTTTTCTCAATCATCCAGGAATTTCCTCCTTATTTTACTTGATTTTAGAAATGCGGACATTTGAATTTTGAAGCTTAAAAGTATATGACAACCTCGGGCTAGTACTTATACCATTTATACAAATTCTTGTCGCTTGCATAATTCCCGTGGATAACCGTTCCTACTCTGTCATATTTACTTTTAAACATTTTCTTAGCTAATTTGCTACATTTATTTATAAAGTTCACAGTTTTATCTTTGTCACATTTTAGCCGTAACTTGTCTATTTGAAGTTTGCTATGCAGATGATGCAACGGTATGTGGGGGCACCTCCAAAACCCTAGATGACCAGGCAGCTGATCTTCCTTTGACTTAGGCTTGACAGCTCAGTGTTTGTATGGAGGGGGAGAACTAGTTGGTCACACTCAATGCAACGTAAACCAAACTGGTGATGTTCCAACATCAGCAAGCAGAGCCGGAACCTTCGCCTGTCACGATGGACGTGTCTCCTGTCGCGGAGGACCCGTGCCTTGAGCGCCTCTTGAGTCTTAACCTCAACCGAAACCTCAAGTGGTACATGTGATCCATCTATAAAGATACTGGAGAAATGATCAGTTCCCTGTATCTAGCTCCTGTTATCCACCACTTTGCAAAAGCCAGACCAGGCTTAAAAATGAAATACTGCTGCCATACATGGGCAGGAACTGCTCAGTATTCTCTTTACAGACTCTAAAGAGAGCAAAAGCGTCTACGCGTACTCGAGTGTGACGAATTATTTTCCACTCTGCAGCTCCTTCTCACAACAGACAGATCATCGCAAGCCTCTCGCTGCTATATTCACTATTTCCATGGAAAGTGTTCAACCGAACTGCATTCCCGTCCTGGGTATGACGATAAACTACATCCGCGTCCTGGGTATGACGATAAACTACATCCGCGTCCTGGGTAAAACGATAAAATACATCCAACAGCAAGGCCTTTGATCAGGAGGTTTTGAGGAGCGTGGAATCACCTCTAAATTGCTGGTGTTCCCAGGTCCTCCCTGACCCCGGGGGGTGGGTAGCACATGTTAGGGTGCCAGGTATAGGGAAAATAGTTAACCTCCAAAACTGGGGTCAATAGGTTTTATTATCAGCAATGAATTGAATAAAGAATTATTCTCAGCAATACATTTTGAAATGAAAATATTACCAGAAATAAAAATCTTGTCGGCATTAAATAACCCATTGAAGTGTTGACATGCCTTAAAACAAATCAAACATAACCAATCTATATCTATATCTATATCCATTCCTCAAACACCCGCTTCTTTACTCTTGCTCTCATTCTCTGTAACCCAGTGTGTGCTAATGGCCCACCTACCTTGTTTAGGGAGAAAGGCTTAAAAAATATTACCAGCAATAAAAATCTTGTCGGCATTAAATAACCCATTGAAGTGTTGACATGCCTTAAAACAAACCAAACCAAACCGAATTGCATTCTTTAGTCCCACCAGTTCTCACCTTCACTGCTAAGACCCGCTATGCCACGTGTAATGTAGGGGACCACCTTCATTCCCTTCGTATTCCATTGATGAAAAGTTAGTTCCCCTTGAGCAACTTCTTCCTATGAACCGCTGCTCTTTGGAACTGCTCCGATCACTTTAATTTTAACTTGTTCAAGTCTAATGTTAAACGTTATGTTTCCCACATAAACGCATAAACAGTACCTCTTACCCTCTACCACGAGTGGCTCTTGGGCCTTGTTCAAGGAGACCATTATTGTAAAAAAATTCTTTCTCATAGATTTAATCTGGGATGATATTACTCGCGTCTGCATTTCTTTTACTATTAAAAACAGGTTAAAAATGATAAAAAGTAAACTTTTTGTTCTTTTCTTTTGTATTGTTGTCAACTCTTTACAGCAGATGTAAATGGTGAGGGTGATGATGGTGATCACATGGTGATCATAGCTGGGTATCAAGTGACAGTAAGGCTCTTCAAGTCTTTAAACAATTTAACTGAATCTCGAGTTCTGTTAAATGGGACAAATGTCAATGAAGAAGAATTTTTTTTTTTTTTTGGCAAATTCCCGTAACTTACAAAGATCTGGTCTATTGATAAGAAAAAAACAAAAACAAAAACAGTGAAATGTTTTGTGGAAATAATATTTGTAGCTTTTTATTCTTTAAACCGCCACATTTTTCAGAATCGAAAAATATTGATTTGTTATCATTTTAGAAGGGGTTCCCGGTTCATAATATCGATACAGTGTTAAATCGATCACTGATTTCTACAGAGTTATCGGAAATTACCTCTGTATTTACAAATGTCAAATTTGAAAGTGTACTGACGTTATTGATATCCGCGTACGAGAGCAAACATTTTTTTTTATTATATAAAAATTTTTCAGTGAGTTGCACTGAAAAATCGACTACATTATTTCTACTGCCCTCATTTGCCCTGCGGTTTGCTCATTCTTTTTATACATTTCGATCTTTATAAACGAACTTCCAGAAGTGGATCTCTTCTTTGAAAAGGTAAGATTTTGGAGTTTGCGTTTTATTAAATTTGTGGATAAAGTTTTTTTTCGGAATGGACACAGAAAGGGTTTTATTGCACGATTACAACTGGTATTAAAAAGAAGTGGGTGGGGGTCAAAAAGGAAAATGGGGAAAAGGAAAGATGTCATTTCGAATATTTGGAAACAAACAAGAGTGGGGAAATCGACCAGATGGAGTTAGACTTTTATCCCTTGCCGAAAATGTCTGACGATCCACGTACGCTTTCTGGGGCGGGACATGAGTACGAGTGATCGACCCCTCCCCCTTGCTATAGTATTGCCTGCCTGCCTGTTGGACCTAAAGTGCTTACAGACTTCTTTGGGTGCTGTACTTGAGGACGCGAATAATAGAACTTCTTGAAGAGAAGAAATGAAGGTAAATAATAAAAAGAGAGAGAGAGAAAAGGAAGAAAAGCACAAAAAGCGTGGGAGTGGGGGTATTTATTTATTTATTTATTTTTTAATCATCCCTCCCTAAGTAAGGCGGAAATGCCACAAGTACGTAGGGGGTTACAGGGAGTGAAAGTGAAAGAGAAGGACTGAGAATAGGGAGGATTAAGGAAAGGACAAACGATGAACGGGATTCAAGAAGACAGAAGATGCGATTGATGTTGCATTTAAATTTCTGAAGATTGCAATTATCAGGGAAGCAAGTAAACGGAAGGAACTTTCGCAGGTGATGAGTGCGAGAAAAGAAAATGTTAGCATAGAACTTACGGCTATATCTAACCAGCTCAACTGTAATTTGAAGAGATCTCGACGACAGTTTAGTTCTGCGCTTAAATTTAAAAAAAATTTAGGTACCATAGCGAAGAGCGATATTTATTTCTGCTATGTACAGAAAATGTGGCACAAGGCCAAAATGGGGAATAGATGAAAGGACAGTCTTCATCTGTTTAACTTTAAACTTTGCTAGCTACAAACACTGACCCAAACATACAAACAATATTCCTAACACCAAAACAACGCATTCTTACTAACCTTTCTTACTACAACCACGGTAATACCTCATTATCTCTATGAAAATCCTAACTAATCCCCATATATACAATTCATTGTACCATAGCGAAGAGCTCACCCGAACAATTACCATGAAAGTATTTATAGAAAAGACAGAGAGAAACAACATTAAGGCGATGTGAAAGTCACTGAAGTTGAGCTGACAGATTCTTCTGGATCTTATCGAGAAGCTCAAGATAAATAGCAGGGGAACCGGAGAATATGTGGCAACAATATTCTAAGCATGGTCGAATTGTAGACCTATAGCTATGTAAGATACATTCAAGAAAGAATAATTCTCTAGCACGATTCAGTGAACAGACATTCTTATCATCTGACCGAGCAATGGATTCAATGTAGTCTTTCCACTTCATGATACTTAATTGATTGGTGGTGTTACCTTGTACTTGGTTTGTTTTGATGGGTTAAAGTAAAATATTGCTATCAGTATCACAAATTTGCTTGTCACTTACTTGACCATAGCTAGTTGGGCGTGTTCCCTAAAGGGTTGGCCCACTTCTTTGCTCGTGAGCGGGAGTAGGAACCAAAGCGGGCTCTCTTCTGGTTGGAAATGTTCCTTTCTGCTCCTGTCCACTTTACAGATTTTGTACTTTTTCGTTTTCATATTTTTTCCTTTTCTCTAGCTGAGTGAAACGGGGTGGAAGTTGACGGTTAGAGAGATGTGGAAGTGGTGGGTGGAGTCTGAGCGGGTGAAGTGGGGGGGAGCAGTGTCCATAATCTTTGCTGGCGACGCAGGGACGGATTTGGACTTGATTCTGTCCATGTCCCTCTCCGTCCTACTTCGCTTCTACTTCTTGGTTGGCCTCCCCTCTTCTTCCTCTCTCCCCCCTATTCAAAGAGGAGGACCGAAATGGAGACATTTCCTCCGCCTCCATCTCCGGATCGAGTCGCTGCTGCTTTTTCAGTTGTTGTTTATGTAGCTGTTGTTGTTACTGTTTTTGTTGCTGCTTTTATTGCTTTTGTTGTTGTTGGTTCTCTTGTTGTTGCAGCTGTTGTTGATGCTGCACTTCATCTGGCTGCTCCTGCGGTTATTGTTGTTGTTGTTGTTGTTGTTGTGTCCCGTCGTGCTTGATGGGGGGGGGGCGTAGATTGGGCCTGTTGTCGACTTTCGTCCATTCCTTACCACCTCCTTCCAGATACCGTCGAGGACCTTGCAAAACTCTAGTTCCGCTGTTGGTGTTGTTGCACGAGGTTGTCACGTCACGTTCTTACCAGGGCACATGTGCCCCGAGGCCGCATACGACCAGCTGTAGGTCACCGGCCTTCCACCACCAGCAGCATCTTTTTCTCCCGGCACATTAAATGTTGGGGATCTCTGCAAAGTCCCTGCAGATCATTGTTACATGGAGCACAAAGTCCCCGGTAGCAATGCCCACTTTACTAATTATGTCAGAGACCTCCTCTACTCGTTCGTATTGGGCGAAAATGACGTTCATCCGGTTCTCGCTGATACTAATGGACACCCCATGTACGGTCATCTTCGCCCATGTATTCGGTCTGGAAACGGACCGTTTTCACTGTTTGAATACTTTCCGGCCAACTGTTTGGCCTCTTGCTCAGTTGCCAACAGGATATCCCACAATGCGCTTGATCTCCTAGTCAGTACTTTGGCCCTAATTTTCAAATTTTTTAGGGCTTCCTACATTGTTTTCCTACTGACCCTAATTAATTTCTGACTTTTTACGTCGGTGGTCAGCAGGGAGATTGTCCTTGTATTGACAGCGTTCAACGCTTCCGGTATTGTGAGGAATAATTTTTTTTGTAATTTCGCGTAAAATCTCTCGCCTTTTTTTTCAGACCGTCTTTTTAGGGGCTAGAGTTTCTTCAACATGCACGTTGGGGTGTTTGGGCCAATTCCGCCACGGCAGCGGAACACCACGACGGTAACACATTTTTTTAAGGTTCGCCCGAAATTTACATCAACAGCAAATGAAAAAAACATATGTCCTGGTAATGAACGTGTCAAAACGAATGAAACGCCGCCATCATGAAGGCATGAAACTCAAACGTGCTTAACATGATGGTGATTTTGCTCATCTTAGAATTTTCACTTAATTATTTTTTAAATATAACTTGAAGGCAGGCATACTGTAGAAATATTATTTGACATTTGTCTGTAGGTTTTCTTTTTCTTTTCTTAGACTCAGTGAAGGGATTCCTGGTAGCCCAAGTCTTAAAGAAATACAAAATATTGAACTCACAAGTACAGTTCACACATTACAAAGAGTTTTATCTTTGTAAAATGTGTGGGCGTCTTAGGTTTTATTTATTTTACAAATTTATTTATTTATTTGTTTTTTACAAAAATGATGCGTAGAAAATGTCATGAAGTCATTTCTGACCTTAGGTCTCTGGTTGGGACCCGGAAGTAAATGAATATACAACAGAAATCAAGGGAAATTATAATAATAGGAATAATAATAATTTACAATATCATATAACAATAAAATCTAACCGCCGAGAAATAGTGATCAAAGACCACAAGAAGAGAATATCATTTCTTATTGATTTAACAGTACTTGCAGAATGTATTGTAGCTATGAAGATCTTCAAAAAATTGCCAAAATACAAAGATCTTGAAATGGATATATAAATAGAATAAGTGGTATATGAAGACATCAATAATTCTAGTTATGGTTGAGGCTGTGGGTTCCATTGGAAAATGTTTTGATAGACTCATTGAAGGGATTCTTTGCAGACCATGTATAAAGGAAACGCAAAAGATTTTTCTTATAAGCGCATCTCGCATCAGATGAAGTGCTTTAAAAGGTGGAAGCCTTTGTAAGTTTATTTTATTTTATTTTTGCACATATATGCAGTGTAAAATGCCATGATGACACTTCTGACTTTAGATCTCTGGTGGAGAACTGGAAAGTAATGAGTATGCAAGAGAAATTAAAAGAACTACTACTACTAATACTACTACTACTAATAATAATAAAGATGAATTGTATTAAACTGAAAAGAGATAAAAACCAGAAAAGCGTCGATGCCGCTTTGCGCAGAGACAGATGGAACGGTAAACCATATAACCAGTAAATGTTATGAAGTAGACGAGGAGTTCTAAAAAAAGGTGAAAATTGATATTTACAGTTAAGTAACTTTATCATATCATCAATGCTTTATTTGTAAATATTTAATATTGAGCACTATATGAAAGTATCTGCTTTACTTTTCGACTATTATATTCTTAAATCTTATATATATATATATATATATATATATATATATATATATATATATATATGTAAGCAAATATATGGATATAGATCCGACAGTATGAAGAAAAATATACGGAAAAAACAAACAAAAATCCTTATATGCAATTATGCTGTTTTAATGTTAATATAATGTCAACGTCGGACGTTTCGGTCTAATAAACCATCTTCAGGACATATTCATAAAATATAATTAACATTATCAATTTAACATGACAAAGACGATGGACATGTTAATTATATTTTATGAATATGTCCTGAAGATGGTTTATTAGACCGAAACGTCCGACGTTGGCATTATATTAACATTAAAACAGCATAATTGCATATAAGGATTTTTGTTTGTTTTTTCCGTTTATTTTTCTTCATATACATACATACATACATATATATATATATATATATATATATATATATATATATATATATATATATATATATATATATATATACATATATATATATATGACTTAAATGTTTACTTTTTGCCGGAAGTTTAGGCGTTAATATGACAGTTCCCCGAGACATGTATGAATACCACACATTAATATATATATATATATATATATATATATATATATATATATATATATATGATGGACCCGTTTTTTGCCGAGATTTCGTCATCGATGCCCTATATATTTTTCACGTTTTATAACTGTTAAAGCTACTTTGAGATCCACACACTATTTCACATATAGGACAAGGAACAGCACCCTTTGTGAAGGCTTCAGAAAATATTAGAGCGGATGTTTAATGTTCTGCTTTGCAATATGCAGATGATCAACGTATGACCTCTCAAATCACATGCAAAACAATAAAGAACAATAAATTTGCATACGCTGAATATATTTCAATTTCGTACAGTAATGTAGTAATATGACAGTAAATGAACATATCTACATATAAATAGGTGCACAGTGGTTTAAAATGAGGGTATGTGGATCAGCGGTACTCCTTTGGGTGTTAACACAAACGTGTGACCTCGCATGCATTCTGTCATGCGAATTATGAATTACATCCGGCGATGCATTATTTCGCATTCCTTTCACCTGTTGACGGATAACGTGGCTGGAAAAATCTGGCAAAATGTAAGCATGTCTGTACCCCTGTGCGCAAGTAAAAATTACCTTGGGATTAGTGTTGATATTACTTGGGTTACGTTTGCTCTTATCTAGACTGTGGAAGCTGGGATATCTACTACCGCTGCCTTTCGAAAGCGTCAAGTTTGGCTAAAGATTGTAGTACGCGGCCAATCGGAAGTTGGTCTACCGATCGAGGAATATCCATATCTGTCGTCCTGCTACAAGTAAACAATCACCAGGGACTAGTGTCAACATTACTTAAGCTACATTTGTTCTGGTCTACCAATGTAAGAATATTCGCCTGAACACGGTTGCCAGCATCGATAGGCCACCGATGGTTCAAGCTCAACACGCGCAGCAATTCTTTGAAATGTCCAACCAGCCTCTCGACTTTACATCTTTCAAATTGTGTTCCGATTGTGCATACCTCAGTATCATGACTCTTTCACAGAAGCTTGTGACAGCATATCATAGAATATCTCACCATCTAAAGCTCAGGCAGAAACAGTCACAAAATAGCTGAGGTCTTTGAAATTCTTATCAGAATCTAATACCCATACACGCGCGCGCGCGCACACACACACACACATATATATATATGTATATATATATCCATAACTACTAATATATTCTCCACTGATCCCAGTAAAAAATAAAATTAATTATAAACTATAGTAAATTTAATGCAACCAACTTAATCATCCGCAATAACTCTTCCCCGTCAACTAATGTTTTGCAAAAGACCAACATTTTATATAAATTTAAATGTTCTTTGGGAGATTGTATCTCTGACAAAAGTAAATATATGTTTGTTTCACGGCAACAACATTGTCGAGAAGACTTGCACTACGTATGTCAGATTCAAGTTCCATAGCACAACATTTAAAGGAACATTCCTGACCACATTCACAATTTAGCGAAATTTTAATTGACAATATAAGTATACTCTAACATGAAAAAAACTTCATATTCTTGAAGCCCTGTATATAAGAAAAATACAACCAACACTAAATATGGTTAGATATGAGTATAGCAACAATATTTTAAAATTTCTATAATAGCAACGTTTTTTAAATACTTAAATTGGATTTTAAAAAATTGCAATTATATAAATTTAAGTTACCTCCCTTAGATAAAATATTAAAAAAAATATAATAGCAAAAACAGTTAAGTTTTAAATGAATTAAAACGGAGCACCTTTCATGCGCATTTACAACAAAGATTCACAACTATCAAATATATTAATTCTTTTTCCTAGCAATTCACTTTTGAAGATGATCTTGGATGAGATCGAAAGTACTTGGGAAAATAAAAGAAATTTTAAAAACTGCTTAATGAATTTAATATCAACGTTAAGAAAATGATCCGTGAATTTGAGAGGATTAAAATAAAAATAATATGTCCGATTATTCAACTAAACATGCGTGAATGAACATATGCTGCCTATATATATATATATATATATAATGAAATGAATTAAGTCCTACAATATGTGTGTGTGTGTGTTTGTGTGTAGGCACGTTGGTGTAATGTATAGTGATTGAGGAATTGGAGAGCCGAGTTCGAATTCCAGTCGAGTTTGTTACATTCACATAAGTGCAAATACCGTTGGGAAATTTAATCCAACTATTGCCCCCAGCTATGGGTAAAACAGGAGAATATACTGGGTCCCATAGTCTTGGGTGGTAACTACACCAGGAGAAGTTAAACTCTGAATTCAGAATCTGAGAAAGGTCTTTTGGGGCCCTTGTGGCCCTTGTGGCACGCTGTGGATTAGTTCTCTATCTTTGGTTCTTTCAAAAGGAGTAGAAGGTGCTACACAGGTTTTCAACACTATAATCAAATCATATGGGTCGTCTGGCTGTTTGGTTCTAAGAATTGAGCTACTGGAACCTCATAAATCGAAAAACGATTAGAAAGACTTTTATATACGTCTTCTGTCGATTTCGAGGTATGAGAGGCGAATAGTACAGGTCATCAATAAAATGTTAGACTCTTCTCAGATATGAATTGATTATAGTGGTAAGGGTTGTGCGGAACTTGCAATATTTTCCGAAGGAGTTGAAAAAAAAAGAGAACTTTATCGTCTTGGAATTTAAAGGGGGAGTACATGCACTTAAGCATGAACCACATCAGAAAAGATAGGTTCCAAATTCAGTTTTCCTTCTATTAGACTGGCTGCCAGCCAATGCAAGTGTGCTCTGTTATTTAATCGAAAGACATTAATGCGAATTATACGAGACAATATCGACCAGAAATTGAGCTCGGCTGATCGGTTAAATATATTTGGATTTATGTAAATATATTTTGTTACTTTAAACGTTATTTTTTAGTAGATAACCGTGTTTGAGTAGAAGCACCGTATTTTAAAAAGTGTGTAATACGTCTATCAACTTGCATACTTAAAAAACTTAATAAAAAAATGTGGTCACCGGTGGTGTTTGTATAGGGGGAAAAAAACTGTCGCGCTTTCGACCGCCCGGTCACGGAGCGCGTCAAAACCAAGCAAGTATCTATTTACCATTTTAAGGCATGCATATCTTCTTGTTCAGATCTCGAAAGCCCATATCCTCTCGATATCGTATCCAAAATGTAAATTAAGCAAATTCTAAAGAATTAATGGAGTTTTATTTTTAATCTGATATTTGTATTACTGCAAAGGTTATTTTTAGTCGATACCCTTGTTTGAGTAGAGGCAGTTTCGAACCATGTCGAAGACCATATTTTCTTGAGTGCACAGGCCTGTAGGCGTAATACACACTCTAGAAAACGAGGCGTCTACGCAACCACAAGTATCCATTAAAAATAAAGTTTGAAGTAATAGAAAATGTCCTATTAATAAAAAATCCTTTAATTCTTTAGAAATATAAACATGTATGAGTTTTACTCAGATATACATAAGCTAAGCACACATATTTACTTGTATATATGCGTAGCGAATTTATATAGAGATATGTATGTGTATTGTGGTCTCTGGGTTGGAGCAGAAGTAAATCCGATTGTAAAGTGTGCCTCGCCCTGCAAATGAATCTTTGTATTTTTTCTAAGACATTTGCCGTCCATTTAATCAATTGTAATGAAGATGCTGTTTTCTAATTTAACTCAGAACAGCGCCAATGCAGAATATGCGAAAATCTCCATCTAAACGAATTCGTTTCACTATTTGTGGCCAAAACCAGCAGCTCCACCATCGTTTCTTTTCACCAACCAGACCCTCGTCTCGTCGGTCGCAATTCTCTTAAGAAAATCTACTTCAAAATGCAGAGGCTTTTTTTTCACATGCTTAAGTTTATAAAATGATCATTAAAATGCTCTACAAATTTACACACACACACACACTCATTTGAACAGAATAGATAGATAGATAGATAGATAGATAGATAGATAGATAGATAGGAGTACGGAAAAGTTCTCGGACGGACCCACTAAACAAAATATTACCATACATAGGAATTTAACAAGTAATGCCTTATAAACAAAGCATATTTAACCAATATCTATCTATCTATCTATCTATCTATCTATCTATCTATCTACATACATACATACCTATATGTAAAGTATTGAAATAGATAAGGAAGACACGCATACACACAAATATATATATATATGTGTGTGTGTGTATAAACGAAGGTTGATTAATAAGTTCGTAATCTAAGACGCAATTATTACCTGAATTAGGATCTCAAAATTTCACTATATAATGCTCGAGCAATATAATTAATATTCACCACTGAATTAAGGGCATTGGCAAGGAAGTAGATATGCTGAAATTTATTTATTCGGTAAAATAAATGCTTTTTCATCATGAAATTATTGGCCTAGGCATAGATATACACACACACAAGTGTGTGTGTTTGGTTGGTTCTATGTGTGTTTGTGTGCATGCCTGTGTTTGGGTATGTATATGTGCTTATAATTTTGTGTATATATGTTCATGTTGGTGTGCATATTTGTATTTATGTGTGTAGATGTGTGTGCTTGTATTTATGTGTGTATGTATGTGTGTTTGTGTGTTGGTGCGTGTGCATTTGTAATTATCTGTTTATGAGTGAGTATTTGTGCTTATGTGTATATGTGTTTGTGTATATGGGTGTTTATATTTGTCTTTGTGCGTGCGTGCGTGCACGCGCGCATGTGTGTTTGTGTGTTGTGTGTGTGTGTGTGTGTTGTGACGTGTAAATATGTATGTGTGCTTGCAGGGCCCATGTTTGAAGTTTGATAGCCTGGGAAAGAATAATCTTTGAAAGTCCTCGATTCTCAATTTCACATCCTCTTTTCATTCAACGCACGAGTAGGCAATGATAAACCACTGTTAAAAAAGTCAGAATTAACTTTTACGGAATCAACATTCTCAGATTGTTTTTTTTAATTTTTATTCATTTTCAGCGTCTTTAAAGCCAAAAGTTTTGTCTTCAAGCCTTTCAATAAACCAGTGCGATTTTCGGCAATTATTTCATATTATTTTTTATTTTATTCCCACTAATTTAATTACAACTTTTTTCCTTTTCCTTAAATTTTCTTTCTTTCTTTCTTTCTTTCTTTCTTTCTTTCTTTCTTTCTTTCTTTCTTTCTTTTACTCTGTACATTAATATTCCATTAAGTTCTATTTCCTTCCTTTCCTATTATTTTCCTTCCTTCCTTCCTTCCTTCCTTCCTTCCTTCCTTCCTTCCTTCCTTCCTTCCTTCCTAACGCTTCTAACAACTACATCATCCTTCCATCACATTTAATATGAACTCAAGTACATTCCTGCCACACCCTCCGTTAGAAATGGGCCTTGGAAGTATGTAATGGCGCAGATCCGGGGTCGTTTAGTGCACAAATTATCAACTACAACCGCTACCAACGGCAACAGAGTCGAACCTTAAAAAAGAGTCAGCAGTGACCATCGGAAAAAGTGACCCCCTCTGTCTCGGTGGCAGGGAGAAGGGAAAATGTGTGGTTAAACAGCGGCACAGATAAAAATTAGCATTTCTGGAGTTTCAAGGAAAATCACGAATGGAAAAGTGCAGTCAGTCGATTTCTTGCATTCGACTCAGTAGACGCCATCTTCAAGAAAAATAATAAAAAAAAAACAGGAGAAAATTTAAGGAAAAGTAAATGAAAAAAGTATGTATCTATCTATCTATCTATCTATCTATCTATCTATCTATCTATCTATCTATCTATCTATCTGAGCCTGTTCGTTATCTATCTATCTATCTATCTATCTATCTATCTATCTATCTATCTATCTATCTGAGCCTGTTCGTTATCTATCTATCTATCTATCTATCTATCTATCTATCTATCTATCTATCTATCTATCTATCTATCTGAGCCTGTTCGTTATCTATCTATCTATCTATCTATCTATCTATCTATCTATCTATCTATCTATCTGAGCCTGTTCGTTATCTATCTATCTATCTATCTATCTATCTATCTATCTATCTATCTATCTATCTATCTATCTGAGCCTGATCGTTATCTATCTATCTATATATATATATATAGATAGATAGATAGATAGATAGATATCTATCTATCTATCTATCTATCTATCTATCTATCTATCTATCTATCTATCTGAGCCTGGTCGTTATCTATCTATCTATCTATCTATCTATCTATCTATCTATCTATCTATCTATCTATATATATATATATATATCTATCTGAGCCTGTTCGTTATCTATCTATCTATCTATCTATCTATCTATCTATCTGAGCCTGATCGTTATCTATCTATCTATCTATCTATCTATCTATCTATCTATCTATCTATCTATCTATCTATCTATCTATCTATCTATCTGAGCCTAATCGTTATCTATCTATCTATCTATCTATCTATCTATCTATTAACCATATATCTTAATCATATCACCCAAGGAAAAACAGTAAAATCACCAAAACATAAAGGTTTACTGAGCGTAAAAGTAAAAAAGAGAAGCATGATTAATGAGCGGGAAGAATATTTATTTTCTATTTTTGAAGATCAAAGTTGGCTGGGAGGCGCGGAGCCGGAAGAGAGTTCCACAAACTAGAAGTGCGAGAAAAGAAACTGTTAGCAAAAAGCTTATGGTTACATCTAACCAATTCAGTTGTGAATTGATTAAACCTTGGCCCCTATCTTGTACAGAACTGCATCAAGTACAACATTACAAGTCGAGGTACCATAGCAAAGAGTTCATTCGAAAAATTACCATGAAAATATTTATAAAAAAAGACACAGAAAAAGAAAATTACGGTGGTGGGAAAGTGACTGAAGCCGAGACGACAGGTCAGCTCTAATAATATTGCTGGTTCTTCGGTGGATTTTATCAAGAATCTCTAATTATAAGACAGCAGCACTGGAACATATGTGGTAGAAATATTCTAAGCATGGATGAATGGTAGACTAATCGATATGTAAGATAGATTCTGGAGAGAAAATCTTTTTAGTACGGCACAGTGAACCAAATTTTAGCAGCTAATATAGTAATGGATTCAATATAAGCTTTCCACTTCATATCACGCGAGAATGTTAGCCCGAGAAAGCATAATGAGTTTCTTTCCTGGAGGTTAGCATCAGCCATGCTGATGGGAGATAGGACGGAGTCTTTCATGTGATTAGTCTGTAGGTCATTTTTAGATCATCCGGCGATTTAATCTTATCGATTTGATCAAATGAAGGAGTAAGTGGTTATGTTAGCAGCATAGATATCAATTCGATGAAAATTAAAAACAAACTAGGTTCAAAATAAAAGCCCTGGTGCAAATCTGTATTTGTACAAAGAGATCTAGAATAGTGGCCGTTCAGGATAACTTACATTTCGCGGTTTGATCAGAAAAAAACTGAATCAGTTCAAAAATTTGCCCAGAAATACCATAGTCTTTTAACTTTTAAGACCACTATGCCAAATCCTGTCAAACGCTTACAAAATGTCCAAAGTAACAGCTTGAACTTCAGCAGTTTTATTTAAAGTTTGTTAAACTATCTCAGCAATAATCGTTAGTACACCAGCAGTTGACCTAGAGAAGCGAAACCCATATTGTTTGTCTGGGGAAAGGCCCTATGGTGTAAGATGCATAACCAGTTCAGAGTTGATTAAGATCTCTAATAGTTTGCCAAAAAGAGATAGAAGGCTAATACGCCGATAGTTAGAAGGTTCAGATCGTTTACCTTAAAGACTGGAGCAACAGAAAAAGACTTTCAGCATTCAGCAATCAAGAAAGCAAGAGGCTTGTAACATTATATTGAACGGAGAAATGAATTCAAAGTCAAGTTTGAAAGCTATTGAAGTTCACATAAAAAAGTATGCATTGGAAAACAAATCGTTTGAGATTTTTAAAGATTATTTTTCATATTTCAACTAGAAATTGGTTTCGGGGCTTGATGTTATTAGAAATGTTGCCTTTTGGGTAGAAATATTTGGGCCCTATAATCACTTTTCCTAATTGCTAACCTGGGTAATTTTTTTTCGTCGAACATTGTTCTAAACACGTTCAGCAAAATTTATTTAAAACAAAATTTAAGAATATGAAGTTAAAACAAATCTAGGAAAAATATTTACGCCATATTCGGACTATAGTCCACATCTTTGTTGTTTTCACAACGTTTCGGCCGTTGTGCCCTCCGGCCTTCATCAGATGTATATCGATCAACAGGAAATTGAGAACAGTGCTAAATAAAATAAGAACTAGACGATATCCCTAGACATGATCAGTGGGACGAGAACAGTCTACTCCCGTAGATTAAATAAAGTGTTCAGTTCGGAATCCCATGTAGGTTACACAGATCGATACACACCTGATGAAGGTCGTGGTGGGGGGTTACAACAGCCTAAAAGAAGTCAAGAACGAGTGATGTGTTTTTAAAGATTTTTACTGATTTGAAAGTGGAACACTTGGCAGTTGGACTAATCAGGCTCAGATCAACTAGCCCGATCCCCAATTTCCCATATATATATATATATATATATATATATATATATATATATATAATGAACATTGAATCAACATTCAGAGGTCACAGACTGTTTAAACTAAACTCAATCAGGCTTGATGCTTGCGTCTAGCATGAAACAGCCTGTCGTCTCTGAGTGTTGACTTCAATGTTCACATTTAGATTTACATTCGTTCTATCTCTGATATTGAGCACTTTATTCCATAAATATAGCACAACTTGAAACTATATTTCTTCATATATATATATATATATATATATATATATATATATATATATATATATATATATATATGCGTGTGTATATATGTGCGTGTGTGTGTATTTTAAAACAGTCGTCGTAAGGACTGCTCCAATGCTACGATAGTCCGTTTTATATATACAAATATTTAAATTATTTAACCGTCAGTCTTACTTAGCATCTGAAGATTGCTGCCGGAAAAGAATATATATATATATATATATATATATATATATATATATATATAGATAGATAGAGAGAGAGAGAGAGAGAGAGAGAGAGAGAGAGAGGTAGAGAGATTACAGTTCAACAGTTTGAAGCCACCCCTAGAATTAGCATGGTATGCACTTGACAGAATAGTGAAAAACTAATGAAAAAAGATCTTAGAGTCACTGAAAAAATGAATGGAATCAATTATCAAACTTATGTTTTGGTAGACTTTTGCAACAAATGCCAAAAATTTGTGCTGTAGTAATTAAGGCCAAAGAAGTATATTTTGATGAGGCAAAATCTAATGATAAAATGCTTTTTTCTTTTTGTCATAATAACATTTCTAATAAAAAAAATATGTGTCAGTTTTTTTTAACCATGTATAATAATTTTCTCTTATTTAATGTACAAAATAACTACTTTTGGGAACAATTTAAAAAATTACCAGAGGCTTGCTCAAATTTTTGAACAGTAGGGAACTGGTCCGTAATTATTCCTACTTTTCAATAGCCTTTAGAATAATTAAAAATATAACTGTTTCTTCC
This sequence comes from Acanthosepion lycidas, assembly GCA_963932145.1. Lineage (NCBI taxonomy): Eukaryota > Metazoa > Mollusca > Cephalopoda > Sepiida > Sepiidae > Acanthosepion > Acanthosepion lycidas. The sequence goes on from OZ010591.1 coordinate 104,879,680, forward strand.
TGACCAATAATCGTTAGAACAACACAATAAACCGTAAATACCTGACCTTGTTACCCATATTACTTCATCAACCAGTATATATAAATAGTCGAGCTACCACCCAACACACATGGGCTGAAGAGTGCGTTTAAGTATGAAAATAATGAGTTTAGACTGCAGTGTCCACTCTTATATTTACACACGCTCTATATCTGATATTGAATACTTTAACTGATATGATCCTATAAATATAACGGAACTTAAAAATATATTTTTCATCCCTCTCTCTCGCTCTATTTCTCTCTCTCTCTCTCTCTCTCTCTCTCTCTCTATATATATATATATATATATATATATATATATATATATATATATAGAGAGAGAGAGAGAGAGAGAGAGAAAGAGTGAGGTGGAAAGAAAGAGAGAGAGAGTGAGTTAGAGAGAGGGATGAAAAATATGTGTGTGTGTGTATGTACATTCCTGTACACACACAAACACACACACACACATATATATATATATATATGTAAGAAATCTGGAATTCATTATCGTAAATGTATCTGGCCTATTTCTATACACACTCCAGTCCCCCAACCAACATAAATAAGCTGAAGGTTATGACAATGAATCAACCTCTGCATTATCCCTAAAACTGAGATAAAAGAAACTCGTGAAGTTTCCTGTTATCCTACTTCCCTTATTTCCCTCATTACCAATGTCCAAAACAACACTAAAGTATTTGCATCACTTGGTCTAAAGATCGCTTGAAGAGTGAATCTTGTAGTCACGATGACGTATTAATCCCTATATGCACACTGCCTATATCTATATACCAGTATTCCAACAGAAGGTAACATCAGTCAACTCAGTGACAAACTTTTTACTTGTATCAATCCTCTCTCTCTCTATATATATATATATATATATATATATGGTACAGTCCGTTATAAAGACGTTTAAACAACAGAGAATTTTCCTGGGCGTGGAAGAAAACGCAAATTGACACGGAGAACTGCAAGAAAACTGTGTCGCGAGGTTAATATAAACCCAAGATTTGTTTTAAAAGACAATCGTCAAAAGTTTGGATACGATGAGTATCAGTGTACTCGGACAAGACAATGTTGTTTAAATAGAAATGGGTTGTATGGAAAGCGACCACAATAGACCCCTCTTCACAACCCATATTACATTGTTGCTCGGTTTAGTTTTGCTGAAACGTTCTTGAGCAAAGACAATTTTGTGGTGAGCAAGTACAATGGAATAATGAAAGAAAAATGAGCTTTTTAGACATAATAATATAGAGAATATTTTGAGCAAGAAAGGTGATGCTTTCCTCCCAAAGAATGCATTCGCACCATTTAAACATGGAGGCGATTCGATGATGATTTGGAGTTGTTTTAGCTCAGGGGAGGATTGGACAATTATTTGCAATAAGAGGAATAATGAAATCTGCAGACTATATCAAAATTCTTGATGAAAATCTACAATTATCAGCGCAAAATCTTCATCTGTGGGCGATTTAATTTCCAGCAAGATATTGATCACAAACATACATGTAAATCAGTGACTGCGTGGCTTCAGAAAAAGAAGATTACAGTTTTGCCATGGCCTTCAATGAGTTCTTGAATCCTATTGAAAATCTATGGCAACAATTGAAAGTTCGTATAAATCGTCGGTCACCAAAACCTTCAGGAATTAGAATGTGTAGCCATTGAAGAATGGAACAAAATCCCAGCAAAGACATGATCAAATCTCATCAAAAACTTTAGAAAACGATTGCAGCAAGTTATAAAGATGAGAAGCCATGCAAATTGACTACTAATATTTTGAAAATTGTCAATTTTTTCTATTTTTCATACTGTAAGAATAATTTTGCCTTTTCCTATTTTGAATAATTCGCCTGTCAAATTTGTAATTAACCTATTGTTTTGAAAATAGAATTTTATATTCCCTTTTTTGTTCTTAACATATAAAAAACTGGCATCATACGGGCATTAGATTCTGAGAAATAGATAAAAATATTCAAAATTGATGGGTGTACGAATAATTTCGTCTTTGACTGTATGTATGTATATATCTCTCTATCGCCTGAGCCGCACTCGTTCCGTTTTTATTGAGACCAGGAGTAGAGATTTATCCCCTGTTTCTTGTTCAGGGTATGGTTTACCAATTCTTTCTTTTTTTTCATGACCATAATGATGTAACAATCTTAAATTTTTGGTGATCTGACTTATTCTTCATTATGAAGTTACCAAATTGGCATTTTTCTGGTTGCGACATCCGACTGGTAGTAAGGAGACCGGACTCTTTGATTGCGCTTAGAGGGGTTGCTCTGATCAACAGTTGCACAATATCGATGTATTTGCAGTGCCATGTAACGCATGGGTAGGTGTCCCTGCATGTATTTTCAGTGTTCACACGGGGACCACATTATTGCCAACTTGTATTGCCAATGACTACAGATAGGGATAATTATTTTGGCCTTTTTCTTTTTTTCTCCCCCAAACAAATCTCTTTATGACAAATAAAATGAAAAGAAATACGAGAAAACTAGTAAATAAAATTAACCTAGCAGACTCAAACTTTCTCTCCAATATTCGTTGTATCCGTTCCAATTTCTTCAGTTCTGAATCATTTCTCTTGAAACTCTGATACTAAACTTCAGTAGAGTGACTCGTTTCTCCTTCTTGGGATAACATTTCCGACTGGCATGAAATGGAAAAATCATATTGAATTCTTTGCTTACGCTGAAAAGGTTGGTTCACTGCCTCATAATAAAAATATTTTTCTCTCCAGAATATATCTTACATATCGATAAGTCTACCATTCGTTCAGGCTTTGAATATTGATGCCACATATGTTCCAGTGTTCCTGCTATATATTTAGAGATTCTTGATAAAATCCACCGAAGAACCAGCAATATTATTAGAGCTGACCTGTCGTCTCGGCTTCAGTCACTTTCCCATCAACGTAATTTTCCTTTCCTGTGTCTTTTTTTATAAATATTTTCATAGTAATTTTTCGAATGAACTCTTTGCTATGGTACCACGACTTGTAATGTTGTACTTGATGTAGCTCTGTACAAGGTAGGAGCCAAGGTTTAATCAATTCGCAACTGAATTGGTTAGATGTAACCATAAGCTTTTTGCTAACAGTTTCTTTTCTTGCACTTCTAATTTGTGGAACTCTCTTCCGCGCCTTCCAGCCAACTTTGATCTCCAAAAATTAAAATATAATGTCAATCATGATCTGTCTTCTTGATTATTCTTCTATTCTTGTCGCTCCTTAATAATGCTTATATTTTTTCTTTCACGCTCATTAAACCCTTGCGTCTTAGTGGCTTTACTGCCTTGCATGAGGTAATGATTAGCAGTTTCACGCCTTCGTTGATAATCGTAAATTCAATCGTAAATGAAAGCTGCTTTTACGATAAATGGTTGAATGTTAATTCCGCATGGAAGTGTCCGTAACATCCGGGAACCTACAGAAAAAAGCTCATCAAAACGTCACCTTAACGATAACCGAATTAAGTTCTAATGCATAATTATAATATAGTTCTGTTCCCGTCAAAATTATGTAATCTTTGACAGGCTGTGCAACGTTGTTGGCTGAGAATATATTAGAAGTAACAGTTATCTCCCTTGCATTTGGAGATTTTCTATGCCAGCACAATATACTGTCAGACGTAATTTATCTGGATAGATACATAAGAAATAAAATCATTGAACAGACTGAGATAGATAGATGTATAGATAGTTATAGATTTTTTAAGATAGATTCTATCTATCTATCTATCTATCTATCTATCTATCTATCTATCTATCTATCTGAGTCTGCTCGTTATCTATCTATCTATCTATCTATCTATCTATCTATCTATCTATCTATGTATGTCTATCCGCATGCATGTATGTATGTGTGGAAAGGTGTGGGGAATGTGGCTGTATTGCTTAACTGCCATATCTAGGAGTGGCACTTTCTCACAATTTCAAAGTTGAAGTACTTGAGATTCTTTGAACGCTGAAAGCAGAAGAAACTCCAAAATCGAAACCCCGCCTTTTTTTTTGCTACACAATTTTTTTTTTTTAACTCATCA
>OZ010591.1:104891254-104903754 GCA_963932145.1 Acanthosepion lycidas
ATGCATATGCGTATGTGTGTATGTATGTATATGTGTGTATATAGGTATATATATATATGTGTATGTATGTATATGTATGCGCGAAGGTATATTTTTCTATGGTTGTATTTGTAGTGATGAATGTGTGTACACATACGTATACATGTATTTTTTTATATATTTTTATATATTTGTACTCGTGTATGTGTACTTATGCCTATATAAGTGTATGAGATATTTATATATATATTTGTGTTTATGAGTTTTCTTTTTTTATATCTATTTTATCTCAGTTTCTTCTTTAAATAATTTTATAATTTTTAAATCTTGATACAGATTAAATTTAAAATTGGTAAATTTTTCATTTTCAATTTTATAGCAAAAGTTAATATTAATTAGTTAGAATGATTTCTATTTTAGTCTGACCCTAACATTAAAGCATTAATTATTATAACCAAGGTTCGTTGTCAAGTTTTTTGAATTCTCATATATTTGTAATTTGATTGGTCATTGCAGCGTTTCCCCCAGCGAGCGGTATTTGATTGAAAACCCTTTATTCTACATTCAACACTTATCACTTGGTAAGAAACCAGAAGTGTTGAAACAAAATGACCAAAATGACTATTTTTGTAGTGATTTTATAACATATTTGTGTTATAATCTTGTGCTATTAATTGAAACAAAACGAATAAATTCCTTTAAATAATAAAGGAATTATTTTTTCGTATTTCAAAAAAAAAAAAAATTCATGACGGAATTCCAGTGATTCAGTTGTGAACGCATAATTGCATAAACTATAAATAATATCAAACTGAATCTATGTAAATTCCACGGATGTTGACAACTAATATTAACCATTATCTCATTCCTCAACTCTTGTATTAGGCTTTGTCCACATCTTTTAATTCCCATGCCTATGATTTGGTTCCCTATCCATGGATTTATCAAGATGTTATACAAATATGGTTTAGATCATTTTGCAAAAGATAAGGTATTCACAAATGGTTTTACTGTGTCCTCTCTTTTATATTTCTTTTGCTCTATCTCGCCATCAAGAATTTCAGTTTATTGCAATTTTAAGCCTTTCTATCCCGACTTGCCTTTCAGGCATAGACGTTTATCTCTTGATAACTTGCCAGCAAGTCTATGTTATTCGCTTGTCTCCCTTCCCCTCTACCTCTGTATATATATATATATATATATATATATATATATATATATATATATATATATATATATATATATATATATGTGTTTTGAACAATAAAAGATATTGAGAAATTAAAAAATTAAATTTTTTTGGACACACTGGTTTGTATATAAATGATTTTTTGTTTTTATTATTTCAATTAGATTCCTCAACTAGTTTCGGCCAGCATGGCCATCATCAGGAGATGATTATTTATTTACTATATTTTTTATTATTTACTTTTTTTCCGTATGAAACATGACCCAGTGCACATGTTAGTACTTCGTATGGCCATTCCACGAAGTCGTTTCTTGCAGATTCTCAATTGGATTTGAATGAGGAGATTTTCTCGGTCAGTCTATTGTACTTTGATTTGTTCACTGGTAACGCTTGGCATTGAGTTCGTACAGTATTACAATTTTCATATGCTTCCTTGGAGTATCGTCCATCGCAGATAATGAGCGTAGGACAACTAATCGATATATATATATATATATATATATATATATATATATATATATTCCTGAGATGGGCACCACATCGAAAAGAACATGCACGAGCTCGATGCCTCATTTTAAACACAGTGCGGCTTAGCATATTAATTAGAATGGCCGTGACCTCTCAACGGGGGATACTTTGTATTAGTTCCACAGTTGTGCAGGAAAGTCCCACAAAGCGTGGAACTAGAACAAAGTACTTGCAGTTGATATGCTAGATACGAATGCGTTGATTCGGTGTACGTGGTATTGAGGGGTGGGTTTTTTAGCTGCAGATCAGAACTGCTGGTAGCTCGCCTGAACATTTGCCATGGAAATAGTGGCGGGGTGCTAGTAGCGTTTCGTCTGTGGCGAAAGTGGGTTGCAAGATAGGAAATAATTAATCACCCACAGGTCGCGTAAACGAACAATAAATTACATCCTGTTTAAAATCTGATAGTAATAGTTTGAATGCTATTTTCCCTTACCAAATAAAACGAGATTCTCAAATTTAATTCCATAAGGAAAATCGAAATATAAAAGTGATAGTTTCAATTGTACTTTCGTTCTTTTAAAATACCAAAATTGTAACAATACATCCTTTATGGTCATATAATGTTTTATCATTTCACTTCAAGCACGGTGATAAAGCAACTAAGACTTAAAGAGCGAAGACAGAAGATGCGATTGAAGTTGCATTTATATAATTGAATATTGCAGGTTGCAAGGAGATAAGAAACCGGAAGATAGTTCTACAGGTGAGAAGTGCGAGAAAAGAAACTATTAGAATAGAACTTACTGTTACAGCAAGTTAGTTCAACGGTAAATAGAGGAAATCTATTTGGCAATCTAGTAGTACGCTTAAATTCATGCAGTCGCTCAAGAAGTTGTTCCTATTCAGGCGATCAACAACCTTCTTGTTGATTATAGCTCCAAAATGTTTGCCAATGGCACTGAGGATCTGCTTATATGTCTGAAGAAGGCTGGAGCGTAATACGGCCGAAACGGTGTAATAAATATGGCGACAAAGATAAGGACAATAGTCCAAATAATGTAAATAGTATACATAATATCTGATCTCAGAAATATAGACAGATACGGAAGGTCCGAAATATTGTAATATATATGGCAACAAAGATGAGGAGAATAGTCCAAATAATGTAAATAGTATACATAATACCTCATCTCAGAAATATAGACAGATACTGAAAGGCCGAAACGTTGTAATAAATATGGCGACAAAGATGAGGACAATAGTCCGAATAATGTAAATAGTGTACATAATACCTCATCTCAGAAATATAGACAGATACTGAAGAGCCGAAACGTTGTAATAAATATGGCGACAAAGATGAGGACAATAGGTCGAATAATGTAAATACTGTACATAATACCTCATCTCGGAAATATAGACAGATACTGAAGAGCCGAAACGTTGTAATAAATATGGCGACAAAGATGAGGACAATAGTCCGAATAATGTAAATAGTGTACATAATACCTCATCTCAGAACTATAGACAGATACTGAAGAGCCGAAACGTTGTAATAAATATGGCGACAAAGATGAGGACAATAGATCGAATAATGCAAATAGTGTACATAATACCTCATCTCGGAAATATAGACAGATACTAAAGAGCAGAAACGTTGTAATAAATATAGCGACAAAGATGAGGACAATATTCCAAATAATGTAAATAGTGTACATAATATCTCAGAAATATAGACAGATACTGAAGGTCCGAAACATTGTAATATATATGACAACAAAGATGAGGACAATAGTCCGAATAATGTAAATAGTATACATAATACCTCATCTCAGAAATATAGACAGATACTGAAAGGCCGAAACGTAGTAATAAATATGGCGACAAAGATGAGGACAATAGCCCGAATAATGTAAATAGTGTACATAATACCTCATCTCAGAAATATAGACAGATACTGAAAGGCCAAAACGTTGTAATAAATATGGCGACAAAGATGAGGACAATAGATCGAATAATGTAAATACTGTACATAATACCTCATCTCGGAAATATAGACAGATACTGAAGAGCCGAGACGTTGTAATAAATATGGCGACAAAGATGAGGACAATAGTCCGAATAATGTAAATAGTGTACATAATACCTCATCTCAGAAATATAGACAGATACCGAAGGTCCGAAACGTTGTAATAAATATGGTGACAAAGAAGAGGACAATAGTCCGAATAATGTAAATAGTGTACATAATACCTCATCTCAGAAATATAGACAGATACTGAAAAGCCGAAACGTTGTAATAAATATGGCAACAAAGATGAGGACAATAGTCCGAATAATGTAAATAGGGCACTCAGGATATTGATGAGTTTATATTAAGAGGAGTATGAGTGCTCAAACCTGGGTATACACTTGAAACCTTTCATAGGCTTTAGAAGAATTTCGATAATATCGGGAATAGCTCCAGGTTCATATTTTTAAGGAAATTCATTGGGATTTTTTCTGGACCGATTGCCTTCTTAGCGGAAACACTCAAGATGACCAGAGCTCGGCATCTGATGTCTCCTGAAACCTCACTCTATCACGTCAGTACTATAACCAATCGCGATGAACGGATGTTCCTATTGGGAGGCCTCGTGCTTTGAGCGCGCCTATTGGGACTTACAAATGGAACTTGTATATACGATTCATCGCTAAAGATGCTGGAAAAATGGTCGGTTCTCTGCATCGCTCCAGTAAGTACCCGACTCTTCCTGCTCTCCTTTACCTTTGCAAGGGGCAGATCAGGCCGAAAATGGAGTCCTCCTGTCATATTTGGGCAGGAGCTGCTCTGTCTTTCCTTTCATTTCTCGAATATTCCAAAAGCGTCTCCGCGTCCTTGTGGGTGACAAATTATTTTCCACCCTACGAATCATTTCTCACAGACGAAATGTCGCTAGTTTCTCACAACTCTGTCGCACTTTCCATGGAAAATGTTCAAATGAATTCCATTCCTTGGATCCCCGAGTCCTAACCTTCACGGCAAAGACCCGCCATAACCCGCACATTGTAGCGAACCACTTTCATTCCTTTCGTATTGCTTTGGTGAGATGTAAGTTCCACTCGAGCTAATTCTTCTCACAAACCATTGTCTTGTGAATCCGACTCCCAAGAGGATGCTTTCCCGATCACTACAGTTTTAAGCTAAATCTAGGTTTAACCGCTATCTTCTATACATATCCGCATAATCTGTGCCTGTTAATATGTAACCCTCTACCTCGAGTTATTCACGGGCATTATACAGGGTGAATATCATTATAAAAGAAAAAAGAGATCATTTACATAAAAGAATATATTATACGGTCATTTTTCTAAAATTTGCACTCGGAAAAAATATTTTTCTTTTCAGATTAATTATATTTACGGCGATATATTTTAAAATATTCAAGTCTAATGTGATCCGTCATTTGTACTAAATATTCACAAAAACTATGCCTCTTACTCGGTAACATTCTACCTCGAGTGGCAAGAGAATGTTTACAGAAAAGACATACGGAAGCTGAACTTCCTCCTTACTAACGGAATACGAAGCAAATGGAGATGGTTCGGTCCAGTGTACGTCGAACGGTGTTTCTTACTTTTAAAAGCCATGGTTCGTGGAAGCAAACATTAATATTTAGGGTGACCACAAAAATTCTGTTCACCCTGAGTCTGCTAAAAGAATTTGGAAGAAAGTGTTTAATTTCCGACAATATTAAGTATGGCTGACAAAAGACATTCTGCATACACGGTGAGTAGCAACAGTAAATCTTTACGCATCAGAAATAAAAAAAATCTTGCACAAATTGCTATTTATAAAATTTGTTGCCTGGAATTACCGTTTCTTGGCTTCTCGTTAAATGTACAAAGCTTTTGATTTTTTGTTTTGTTTTGCATTGTCTCCGAAAGTGCTGTCGTTCTGGGTATGACGATAAACTACATCTGATAGTAAGGCCTCTGATCGAGAGACTGAAGATTTTGAGGTGCTTGGAACCACCTCTTAATTGCTGTTATTCTCAAGCGAAGCGGGGTGGTAGCACCTGTTAGGATCCCAGCTATGCGAAAATAGTGAACCCTCAAACAAAAATCAACAGTACATTTTTTTTTAAAAGAGCAACAATAGATTTTATGATCTAGAAAATATATATTTAAAAAACGTACCTTTAACCTATAAGTATAAAATTATGTACAAAATATTTGTAGTTGAAAGCATAAAATTACGTATTTACATTTCGGCATTAAACAACCCATAGAGAGTGACATATTGCTAAATAAAATAAACCAAAAATCCATATTCATAATAAAATTACCAACAATACATATTTTGTAAGAAAGTAATAAAAAACAACAGTAGAAAACCGGAATTGGTTTAACGAGTTTATTAGCATTTGGTAAAGGGAAACATAATGTAGGATAGAAACTAGGGAAGAGAATGACTAACTGTTTGTCAGCAAAAGCTACTGCTGCTGCTCCTGCTGCTACTCCTCTTGATGTAGGAGTATTTTTTATGGCTTTCGTCCGACGGCCGAATCCATACTTGTAGGGAAATATTCTCCCTCAACTTATTTAAAACGAAATGACCAACAATACACTAAAACTGTAGTTAAAAACATACAACTACGATCAAAATATTTCAATTTCGGCATTAAATAACCCACAGAAGTTGATATGCCGCTAAGCAAAACCAACCAACCATTCAACTAACCAACCAATTAACCAACTAACCAACCAACCAACCAACCAACCATTCAACTAACCAACCAACCAACCAAGTAAACAACCAACCAACCAACCAACAAACCAACCAACCAGTCAACTAAACAACCAACCAACCAAATAAACAAACGACCAACCAACCAACCAACTAGCCAACCGAAAGTGTTGTGGCACCAGCAAAATCCACATTGTTGCTGATTGTTGTCTCTTCTGGTTAAAACTGCATCTTCTGTCATCGCATTTTTTCTTGATCTGTCATGTGCCCAACTGACCCTACTATACTGTGCAGCCGACAAAATCGAAAATAAACAACACGCATGCGCGGAATTAAAAACATAATTTGGCGACAATTTACCAATCGTAGCCTGGAAATGTTTTATAACTGATAAGTGTAAATATGATGTTTTGGCGATTAGAGAAATATTTGTGCGATTGAGTCATTAATTGCAACTATGCGCCGTGTCCCCTCAGGACATGGGCGATCATGGCTTTCCACAACTTTCTTTTTTACCCATTAGTGAGGCACTCCCCTCTTCTTCTTCTTTGTGCTCCTTCCGGTTGTAAACGATCAACTTCCTGTACTTTGTAGTTCTTAGTAAGCTTTGTCTTTTTATTATCTCTCCTAATCCCTATTATGCCAACCATTTACACAAACTCTTTAGAGGAGGTCATTCACTATTTTCCTCTGTCTCTCTATTTCCCCGTGGGTGTCAAACTCTTCAAGCTTTTCGCATTATGCGCCCTAGTCTCTTTCTGATTCTAATCCTCAATGTCAATTTTATTTCAATTCTCCCCTAAAACTTCCTCGTTACTAATATGCTAACTATGAATTAGAGTCATCAAGAAGAGGAAAAGTGTGACACCGAAATCCGAAGACGCAATGGGATATCGAAAGATGCCTTCCAAAAGCTAAGCAAAGTATTAAGTAACAGAAAAATATCGTTAGAAAAAAGTAAAGAGTACTTAACAGTTATGTAATATCAGTCCTTCTATATGGCAGTGAATGCTGAACAATCTTCTCATAGATGAAGAAGAGACTTGAGGCAACAGAAATGTTCTTCTACAAAATGATACTGAGAAGACAATGGACTGAACATGTGAGCAATGGTGAAGTTTTAAAGAAAATGGAAACAAAAAGAACACTTATACTTAAAATCATTAAGAGACTGTTGAAAATTCTAGGTTACATAATAAGGAAAGAGGGCTTGGAAAATTTGATAGTCACAGGAGATATTTAAGGCTAGAGGGAGAGAGGAAAACAACACATAATCTGGTTAACGAGCTTATGTAAATAGTTGGTAGAACAAGGATGATGAAAGATAGCGAAAAGATAACATTTACTAAGAGCTACAAAGTACAGGGAATTGTGGAAAGCCATGCTCTTCCACAGACTGAAGGGACACGGCACACAGAAGAAAAAGAAGGGGAAAATGAAGAAATTTATAAAAATAACATTAAACATCAGATGATGGCATATGTAAGGTGCAAAATATGAAAACCATTAAGTGAATCATATTTTCTCCTTTTGAAAATGCTTAAATTATAATAAATTCTCTTTTACAACGAGGTTCATCCTTTACAAGGCCCGGGGGTCACTCGAGGTAGAGGGATACGTTTGGAGTCCATTTGTGCGTATAGGAGTGGAAAATAACGGGTAACCCTAGCCTTGAAGAGGTTAAGATTGGGAGTCGGTTCCTTAGAGCAGTGGTTCGTGAGAAGAAGCTGTTCGAGTGGAACTTACTTCTCACTGATGGAATACGGCGGGAATGTGGGTGGGGTTTGCTACTATATAATTGGCATGGAGTGTTTTTGCCGTGAAGATTTCGTCCGAGCACCTTCTGTGGATGCAGTAGTAGGGCAGTGAGAGGTTTTCACATCCTCCCTGTGGGAGAGAGGTTGAAGGGTAGAAAATAATTCGTCACTCACATGTGCTTGGACACGCTTTTGAATTCTATCAAGGCTGGTGATTGAGGTATAGACAGCTTCCAGCCAAATATGATATCAGTACTTCATTTTGGGCCTGAATCTGGCGCTTCTAAAGGTAGGGGATAGCAGACGAGCCAGGTACTTACTGGAGCGGTACAGGGAGACGACCATTTTACCTGCATCGAGTTGAGGCCGGGTGTGAGTTTGAGGTCCAACAGTTTTCAAGGCATGGTGCTTCCACGAGAGGACATCCGTTCATCCAGATCGGTATAAATACGTATGAGTACGAAGGCGTAGAGTTTGACAATTGCATCGTCACTGAAAGCTGCTGCTATCTACCTAAATTAATTATTCTAAAGACAGAGGTTTCTATGGAGCACATCTGACAAATAATTACTTCAGTAAGGATTAAACCAATGAAAAGTTGGATTCCGCCATCTTCACACTTGTTTTCCGCCAAAGCAGAAAACCTTTGACAAAATAGTATCATGAATTTTATGAGTCATTGGAAAGACGTTATTGTTAACGAAACCTATGTTAATAGATAAAATAAAATCAAAACGAATTTTAACATTTTTATCTCTGGCCCTAAATTCTGAGATGACGTATGAAATGAACTGTTACTTTAATCGACTCTACCTTAATTTTGGGAATAAAAATATCGTTAAATATAATAGAAATTCATGGATCGATAACAAAACGCAAAACATTATTGTGCATTTTTGGTGGTCTATTTCTGTAATGTAAAATATTTTTATAAAACACACGCCGCTAGACAAAGAAAAGATTTCTCGGAATTGTTCGTGAAAAAGAGAAAACAAACAAAATATTGTTTTGACTTTATTTTAATCCCGAGAGGGAAGCCATCACTCTTTTCTGTTTCTTTGTACGATAGTCTCGTCTTCTTTTCTCGACACTCGCTGTCAAATATGGCGGCTGAAATTGTCAGCTAAATGAAGGAGAACATCGCAGTCTTTTCAGTTGTTGAGAGGCAGACGAACATATTCAAATTTCGCCTTCTGTTTTCCTAATTTTCTCCATACTAATTTTAAGGCTTTAAATAGATGTTTAAAGCCCCAGGATGGCTCCCAATATGCCCTCGGGGATCTGTTGTTTGTATCGTATTCCAAGAGTTAGGGAAACTCGCTTAAACCATACTTTGAAGTGAAATTAACAAATAATAACATATTTTCATGACTAAGTCTACCTTCAGAGCATAGCAACACATTTATGGAAGCACATTACTTCCTATATTTTCAGATGTTTTAACCCGATATGCATCAATATGCATAGAACTCCCTTTTCTATTTTTTTTTAGTTATTCAAAATGGGTTTACCGTATCTGTTTGCTTATGAGAAGCACTCCTCCTTTTCATAAAAATACACTGCTTTTTAAAGGATGTAGTCTACAAAAATTAGGCTATGGAATATTCACTAATTGACCATAAGCAAGAATTAAAAATGAATGTTATGATCCCAATAGGAGGGGAGATTCCTAACCTTTCTCTCGCTTATTCATTCGTTATTCAATGGGGGTAGCAGACGTATGTTTTTTTTGATTTGGAAGAGTGAAGACGACTCTGGATCTTTACTTTTTGAGCTCTGACCACCGTTTTACCGGTGGTAGAGAAAAATGACGTAATGCCCAGCCACAGGTTGAACGGTGGGTAAACACTCGCAACTATTTTTATATCTACCGTGAAAAATTTCATACGAATTATTTGCGAATTTTGACTTAGGAGCTCAGGAAAAATTGATCATGAACACAGGACTCGAAGGGTTAAAGTACTATCTTATAACTTTCAAATAAGACGACATACTAGTTCGGTTCAGAGGATACCATAAATGGGCTTGTTGATTTTTTATATTGTTCCAACCAATACAAGGCTCAAGAGCCACTCATGGTAGAGTGTTACTGAATATAAAAGGAATTACGTTGCCTTAGAATGGAGTGAACATTATGTGGTTAAGGAGAACAAATTGAGAGGTTAAGATTCTAGTTTTTAGGGAAACATACACACTGGAGTTTTTCCCACAGTATAGAAATAGAATATGGCGGAAATGTGGGTGATTCAACTCCGCGGACTTAGATTGGCGAGCCGTAGCTTTAAACCCCTGGTGGTACTAAAGAGTAGAGCTCATTTGAAGATTTGCCATTGAAATATCGAGATATAGTAGAGATCTGCTTTCAACGGTTCGTCAGTGGGAAATAGACTATTGACTGAAGCATAGGCCAGAATTGGAAAATGAGGATTTGGAAACTCTAGCTCAGATATGCCAATAGTATCCCATTTATGCTCTGATGTGTCTCTTGCAAGCATAACACATGGCAGAAGGAGTCAGATTTCTGGGGCGTTACAAAGAGCAAACTATTTCCAGCATCTTTAGAGATGGATTGTATATATGAGTTCAATTTGATGGTCATTCTTGAGCAATAATCTAATTTTCTAGTGTGCTTGTTGGTTGAGGTAGTTGCGTATCTTTCGTGGTCAATAGTAGTCGACATTCACGACTGAATAAAAGTCAAGATTTCAAATACTGATTTTTGAGGTAGGCATATGAGGTCAAAACACTATGAAAGTATAAAAATGGATTTTTATAATAAAATTACCAGCAATACATTTTTGAAAAAAAAAATTGCCAGCAGTGCATTTAAGTCTTGATAAAAGGCCTCTTTACAAATTTGCGTCAATGAAAACTGATCTACAAACTGATTTCTTTGTTATGCAAAAAATGCATATTCTTTTCGTACGAATCTATTCTAAAAGTTTTGTCAGCATTAAATAAGCAAAATTAAGCTAGTGTCGTTCCCTCATCCCCGGTGAGAAGATGCTGAATTTCATTTAATCCTGATTTTACTTACAGTGAGGCTCCTTGAACACCAAAACCTCAAATAGAACCCACATATACGATCAATTGCTAAAAATTTTATAAACATCTTTACAAAAGTCAAATCAAACCAAAAATTGAACATTGCTGGAGCTGCACAATCCTCACTTTCCAGCACTGAGAGATTTCAGAAGCGTTTACCTAGTCGATAAATTATTTTCAACCTTACAGCAGAAACGTTGTAAGCCTATTGTCCAAACGAGCAACATTTCACTTAGTTCCACTAGTTCAACTGTTTGCTGCTCGGATACTCATCCTCATTTCTTTCATATTCCATTAGTAGGGAGGAAGTTTCACTCAGACAGTCTCTTCTCTAGAACTATTGCATTGTGAAACAAACTCTCGAATGGATGTTTCCCTGATCACTACGATCATAATCTCTTCAAGACTAGGGTCAACCGTTATCTATCCTACATAGCCTCACAATGTGCACTTCTTACCTCCTCCTCTTACGCTCATACAACAACCTCATCTAGACTCCCGAGAGGATGCTTCCCTGATCGCTACAATCTGAACTTCTTCAAGTCTTATATCAACCGTTATCTATCTTACATAGGCTCATAACCTAAACGCATTTATGCAACTACCTTATTTAATAAGCCTCTATTTTTTCTGGCTCTTGTGCTTCATATTGGTTGAATATGTAGTAAAAAAGATTCACAAAATAGAATTTGTCATGGAAAATGAAAATAAAAATCTCACCTAATAGTTGTAAACAAATAAACGGAAGTTTTTATCAATCGCTGATGTTAATCTACTCGCAGACCCAAGGGTGAAGACAAAAGAAAGCAGAAAATTTGATAAAAAAAGACATGAACCTGGCACAAGAATCGAGGAAATGTGTAAGCAACGAGGAAGTTTTACGGAAAATTAGAAAGGAAAAAAAATCACTTTTAATTAAAATCAGAAAGAGACAGCTGAAATTTCTGGGATACAGAATGAAGAAAGAAGGGTTAGAAATACTGACACTCACAGGATAAATCGAAAGCAAAAGGCACAGCGGGAAACAGGGAGTAACCTATTTAATAGGGGTTGTAGAACAAGGATGGCAGGAAGAGGTAGTGATAGTAAAAATCAAACATTACTGAGAGCTACAAAGGACAGGAAAGTGTGGAAAGCCATAAACGACCATGTCATGAAGGTGCAAGTTACATAAAAGAAGAGGTTCGGCTCATTTTCAGAAAAAATAAAAAAAACTTGGAACCATAACGAAAATGCTACAAATAATATTGGTTGAATTAGAAAATCGAAGAAAAATCGAGACTGTCCTTTGCTGGGTTTCCGATGATACTGTGGAAGGTGCTGGAGATTTTAG
>OZ010591.1:104908754-104916254 GCA_963932145.1 Acanthosepion lycidas
GGTGGCCGGAATTTTTAATAATTTTAAAATATAATTCTCTGTAATGAAACGCTTTATTTTAGAATCCTCTGACCCTTAATTAAGAAGGGTGCGAAATTTGCAGAATATTTAATAAAAAGAGTTTTTGGAATAATTATGTCCGGGTGTATTTTCGTCTAAAGAAGAATAATCGTCCTTATCCATTTGTTTGAAAGTAAACGGTAACCAAGAAATTAATGACGGTACACTACACTTTAGATATAATACTCGATTGACTTTATGTAAAGAGAAAAGGGCCAAGAGCAGACGGCCAAAATGGCATTTGCAGAAAATGGAAAACAATAAAGAAAGGATGGTGATAACTTCGAGCAATGAAAAGACAATCGATTCAAGAAAAACGTTACAAGAAAAAAAAAGGGGAATTCTACAGTGAGTTTAAAAAAAAAAGAACCATTGTCTCTGGAAATTTCGGATACGGTTAGATGAGATCTAACAAGACTATAAAATATTTCTTATTGCATCCACGAACAAATGCATATCAAAATTAAGTGTCAATCAAAACAGACACAAGAGTTCTCAAACGTACCAGTTGGTTAAATCCTGGTTAAATTTTGTCCTCTTCTTGAGATGGGGTTAATCTATAAAAAATTTGAAATAATTTCTGCATAAGTGATAATAATAATAATAATAATAATAATAATAATAATAATAATAATAATAATAAATACCCTAGCGAAAAACTACACCATTCAAATACTTAGCAGAGCATCTTGCTCACAAATTTCAGACAGAGACCAGATCGCAAAAATTCATATGACAAAGTAAAATAAACATATTATGGAAACATATAATGCCTCGTTGGAAACACTGTTAACGGACAAACCACTGGGAAACATCAGAGGAGTAAATAATATCATATACGCAACAGCTTTAGAAGCTATTGGGAAGCTTGGAGTCAAGACAATGAAAAAATCTAACAGACAAAAAGAACCAACTTGGAAAGCAAAATTGAAGTGAGAAATAAAGGAAATTAGACAAGAGTTATCGGTACTAGATGAGATACTCAAATGTCTCAATACGCCAATGAAGCAAGATCAAGCGGAGATATAAAATTAAATTACTAAATGAAATTCCACCAATCAAGGAAATACTTAAACAGAAACTGCATTTAAAGTCACAGAGAACAAGGCGATATGAAAAGCGTTGTAGGGTCCTATCGACAAAACAAGATATTCCAAACGGACCTTAAGAAATTTCACAGTGAAATGGGAAAAGCAGTTGCAGATGTCAAAAAGCCAACATCAATTGAAAACGTGCAGAAATTTTGGGAGAATATTTGAACCTGGCCAAAGGAATATAACCCCAATAAAGAATGGAATTCAAAGAGAAGATGAACGAATGATGAATAAAACTTTACAAGAATCAGCAAAATATAAGTAAGACTAATATTAGGCAAATTATAACGAATTTCCAAAAATGAAAATGACCAAGAAATGAAAAGTTACCCAACTTTTGGCTCTATCTTCTGTGATCAATCCATAAAACTCTTGCACAAAATTTATCAATGCCTGCGTAATAGTAATCACAATGTAGTCCCGGACTGGATCACTGAAGTTATTACTTATCTCCTGCCAAAATCGGGTGAAACAGATGACCCGAAAAATATTGGCAATAATACGTATGTCCATCACGTATAAGCTGATCACGTCTGTCCTGATGAACTGTGCTTTTTCTTTTCTCAAAGAAACAACATTCTTCCCCTAGAACAGAAGGGATGCAAAAGAGATTCATATGGATGCAAATATCAACTATTGATCAACAAAATGATCGTGGAAAATTGCAAGAAAAGAGAATAGAAATCTCAGCACAGCAAGGGTAGATTACCGTAAAGTATTTGATAGTGTGTCACGCTCTTGGATCCTTAAGGCTTTGGAAATGTACAAAGACACCTTGGTGGTAGTAAATTTCCTTAAACACAGCATGGGAATGTGGAAAACCATATTATATATAAATCACACCAGAAGCACTGCCACATCCAAACCGCCTGAATATCCGACGAGGAATCTTTCAAGGAGACTCGCTGTCACTACTGTTTTGTATGTTTTTAATCGTCCTTACGCATGAACTAAAAAAAATAATAGCTATGGATACAAAGTAAACATGTTAAAAAAAATGTAATATTCAATAAAGGGAGAATTACAGAAACACATTCAATACATTTGAACTTTGTCACAAAGATTAGGGAACTGGGACAAGAAGGCTATAGGTATCTAGAAATGAGCGAAGGAGATGAAATCCAGCAGACCCAAATGATGGAGAAAGTAACAATAAAGTACTAAAGACATGTGCTTATTGAATACCGAGTAGAATTCAATAAGATGACTACCAGCTATAAACACCTTAGCTATCCCTGTGGTGCAATACAGTTTTAACATCATTACCTTGACCAGAGCTGACATTAAGCGAATAGACGCCAAAACGAGAAAGCTTCTCACTTGCTACCGCATACACCATCACAAAGCTGATGTTGATCGTTTATATGTGCCCAGATACGAAGGAGGCAGAGGATTAGTTCAACTAGAACTGTCTTACAAAGCTACAAAAATTGGCCTTCAGTGATACCTGGAAATTACAGAAGACTTGATGATGATCTGTCTCAAAGGACATGAAATAAGTAAATTTTATTCAGTAATAAAGTTTCTTATTTCATCTTCTTTGACACAGATCATCATCATCAAGTCTTCTGTAGTTTCCAGGTATCTTTGAAGGCCAATAATAAAGTAATAAAAGAAACCAACAAGTTCAAAATAGTTTCAAATGATTGTAGAAATACAAGTAAAGCATAATACAACGACTGAAGCTGCAACATAATTAAAAAAGGCAAATGTAATCGACCAGATACAGAAACGATGACAAGATAAACCGATTCACGGTCAATACCAAGCCAGCAGATGTAGACAAACACAGTTCCAATCATTGGCTGCGTAGTGCAGGGTTAAAAGCTGAAATCGAAGATTTTATTCTTACTGCACATGACCAATACTTGTTAAATAGAAATTACCAAAAACACATAATGAAAAATTGTTAGACTACAATGCAGATTCTTTGATGAATATTGAGAGACAATTGACTAAATTTTATCAAGTTGCACGGAATTGGCACCCACTGAATATAAAACCCGGCATGACACTGAGCCAATATTTTCTTTGAAAAATCTGCAAATCTTACGGAAAAGAAACTTCAAGAAATTGGTATGAGCACCATCTAGACTCGGTTACAGAGATTAGGACCTTTACAATATACACAGAGAGAACAATCAAAACTAATCGCCAAGACATCGTGGTCAGAGATCGCGTCACAGTCATTGCAGACTCTAATGTATCTTTGAAGATCTTCAAAAAACTATCAAAATCTTAAAACGTAGCACATGAGGAATCAACAATTCCAGTTGTAGGTGGAGCCCTCGGATTGATTGGAAAAGATTCCAATAGCCTTTGAAGGGAATCCTGGTAGCCCAGGCGTTAAAGAAATACAAAAAATTGTACTGGTAAGTAATTTTATGTAAAATAGGTTCGATTTTTTTTTTCAGAACTGCTCAGTGGAAAATGTAATGATGTTATTTCTGAGCTTAGGTCTCTGGCCAGGATCCGGAAAGAAATAAAGTATACACCAGAAATCAAAGGAAATAAAAATATTAATAATAATTATCAAACAAAATGATTGACGTAACTTTTCCAATATTTTCAACAGTTTAGAGAAGAGCGCGATTCAAGATTTAATCTATCTATCTATCTATCTATCTATCTATCTATCTATCTATCTATCTCAAATAATAATAATAATAATAATAATAATACCTCACGAAGGGCGTTATCTACGTGCGACTTTTTTGCTTTGTTTTTCCTCAAAAAATGCTCAGTGGGAAAGGACTCTGGTTGGGACCCAGAAAGAAGGGAGTATACACCAAAAATCAAAGATGATGATGATGCTAATAATAATAATAATAATAATAATAATAATAATAATAATAGAATGAAATAAGAGGTAGACTTGAAAGATGATGGTGATGGTGATAATGATGTTGATTGTTGTGTCGCGTTAAACAGTCGGCTTTGAAACGGTTCTGCACAGTGCCCGGTTGACTGACAAAGAGCAAATTGTAATTTCTCAACAAAAGAATTTCTTTTGCAGCGTTGGGGTTCTCTTGGGGGTTTCGAGAGAACAGCAAAGAATTTAGAAATGGGAATGGTATGAGCCTCTTGGCATTTGCGAATGGTGGCGCCCAGTCAATGCGACTGCACGAAGAATTCGAATGAGTCCTAGTTGCGCGCACGTGCTCACTTCTGCAAATCCGCGATCCCCCACCTCCACACGGAAAAGAAAAACGTTATAGACGTCGATGAAGAACGACATGCAAATTTCAATCTCGATCAACGGCAACAAAAGCTTAAAAAAAGAACAAAGGAGAAAAGGATCAAGAAAATAAGCACCCGTTAAGGAAACAAATGGTTACGATTATTTTTATCCTTATTTTTGATTATTTTTTTAATTATACATCAACCAATATAAGGCCCAAGGGCCACTCAAGTGAGATTTTAAGGGAAGGCAGAAGTAATAGAGTATTGTGAGGACGAATCGGATAGATATAGATTGACCCTGTACTTAAAGAAACCAAGTTTGTATTTGCCAGGAGAGCATTCTCTCGGGAGTTTGTTCCACAAAGTAACAGTTCTGGGAAAGAAGCCGTCTGGGTGGAAATTGCTTTTTATTAAAGGAACACGAAGGGAAATTTAATATGAGCGGAACTGGCCAAACATGGTGTTAAAACCCGAAAATTTTGATATTATTTTGACTAAACCAGATTGAATAAGGAATCAAGCATATCTTAGCTTAAAAGAGTAGATATAAAACTTTAATCCGTTTGAATTAAAATGATTACAAGCAACTTTTGATTGAGTTTTCTATCGCATTTATCACGAATTTATAAGCGTCGCTATTCAAAATATCCCAAGAAATTTCAATGTAATTTCTGGTCATCTGAATCGAACACAAAACTATCAGAAATAATTTTAAATAGAAAATTCAGAAAGTTTCGAGACCTCGTTAACATTTTGCAAAACGAGAATGGATCATTAAATCCATGACCAAATAGTTTCTTCCCAAGAACCTCAGGCTCCCCCTGGATACTTCCATGAACACTACAATCTTAACTTCTTCAAATCTAGGGTCTTTCGTTATATATTCTTCTTATCCTTATAATCTTCGCTTTCTACCTTTTATGTTCATATCACCCCCACCCCACTTTGTAATCCTCTACCTTGTGTGACACTTGAACCTTATATTAGACAGACATTAATTAAAAATAAAGATATTTAACTGAAATTTTGATCTGAAAATTTCCGTTTATAATGTTCGATCTGTGTGATAGACATTCTCCGATGAATTAAGTGCATTGACAAGAAGGAGATTATGCTGAAAAATAAATATTTGTTGGTCAAAATAAATAATTACTAATCAGTAGACTTACTGGTGTACCTAAATACAGTTTTCTTGATTGTCTTTATTCCAACTACTTTCGGTTATCATAAATGCCAAATAGTTAGAAATAGGTATAAGAAGAATGTGTTGCGCCATTTTCAAGATGAAGTGATGCTGCTTTTTTTCATTGAATATCATTAAAAAAAATCCATTTATTTACTTATACTCGAATACTAAATGCGAGCAACAAAATACTCAACCTTCTTAACCACAAGTCACTGTAATATGATGTTAGAACAGACGTTGCTTTAAATATCACAGCACTCGATCGAAGATGCCAGGTGCATCAGCGTGTTCTCGTGCAAATGACTACCCCCACCCACCGCCATCACAGCTACATTCGGTTTGCATGCGGTGGGAATGACAAGCACGAGGGAGATGGATGTAAACAACCATTCCAGAGAGGATTTGGGTAGTCTTTCAAATATCGCATACGAGAATGTAAGGGCCACGTATCGGACGCGCACGCATACATTCACACACACACACACTGGCCGAGAGTAATTGACGAAGCTGTAGAGTGAATGAAATGTAAAATCTGAAGAATTCAAATCCACACGCGTTATCATCAATCGGCACATCTACTTCATTACATTATGTGCAAATCTAATTTTAATTATTGTAATGTACTTGGCGGTACCATATAACTTAATGTGTGCAATTTGCTTCTAGAAATGCTGTGTAGGTCTTAGTATATAAATTAAACGATCTAAGTCGTATAATTGCCGAGACAGTGTCGAGAGATCAATGACAGTAATCAGTTAATATTTATAGAACCTACCTCAGCCAAGATTAACGTGTCTGTTAAGAGACAATATCTGACGGTAAATATACATACGAAGTATTATAAAAAAAAAAAAAAAAATGGCACTACTTATATTGATTAGTCCGCTCTTAAAAACACAGGGAAAATTTTTTTCTAGGGGATATAATTGTTGCAGATTAACATTTCTTAAAGATTCCTCTAACCAGGACATTTATAAAATTTGAAAAATGTTTTTTTTTATCATTTTAGAAGGGTGAGCTTTTATTTTTGTTATATTAATTTTCTTAAAACATCACATACTAATGTATATATCCGTTTGTTCTTTATATAAAAGAAATCTGCTTGTGAAAAGAAAAAAATCGCATTCGGCAGAAGATATTTTTTAAGAATTTGATGGGGAGGAGGCAAATCCGTAATCCGGTATTAGGGTAAAGGATAGCATTGATCAACATAGGATATTAATGACATTCAGTCAATTTGAAATTTGGCATTTATAAATAAGAACTAGGTACAGATGAGTAAAAGACTGAAAATTTCCTAGTCTTTTTCTTCGACCCTTCTGAATTATGCTGATTATTTCTTGTTGGTATGCGGGTTACTAAATCCTCTCCAAATTTTCCACTGCCTTAACCGGGCATTGAACTCTCACGCTTTGGGTCCTGTCACTCGATCTAACCAACGCTTTTGTCCACTGTGCCATGTGTCCTTGAGGTGAAGACTGTGGAGAACTTGGAGAGGGGAATTAACAGGGGATAACTGATAACTGACATCCATTAAAAACATGGCACATGGAACTAGAACAGTCTACCCCAGTGAGCGAAATAGAGAGTTCAGTTCGACATTCCAACCACCTGAAGAAGGCCGTGGCATACAACAACCGAAACATTGTAATAAATATGGCGACAAAGATGAGGACAATAGTCCGAATAATGTAAGTGAGATACAGAAAACGATGACATTTGAACTGTTCTGATCAGTTCAAAATCTTTCAAATTTTGAGTAGCTTCTCGTACATCAGCTAAATGAGACCACGAACTGAACAAAGCGCATTTAATCGATTGAACTTATTTAGTTTCTCCAATCGATTATTGGAATTAGTGAATCACATGTTACTAGATTTACATACCGAATAAATTTCAAGATTCAAAAAAGATTTAATGTTAGTAAAATTCTTACATGCACGAATCTCTAGGAGATTTAGGAGTGATAACGAAAAT
>OZ010591.1:104921254-105003728 GCA_963932145.1 Acanthosepion lycidas
TAATAATAATAATAATAATAATAATAATAATAATAATAATAAAGTTTTAACATCCTTAACTGGACCATTGCTGACATTAAGCGAATAGACGCCAAAACGAGAAAGTTTCTCATCTGCTACTACATGCATCATCCCAAAGCTGATGTTGATCGCCTGTATGTGCCCAGATCCGAAGGAGGCAGAGAATTAGTTCAACTATAACTGTCCTACAAAACTAAAACTACTGGCCTTCAAAGATAAATGGAAACTACAGAAGAATGGATGATGATATGTGTCAAAGAACATGAAAGTAGGAAGCGACTTTCTTCCGTAATAAAAGAAGACAAGAAGTTCAAAATGGAGTTTCAAATGGGTGTAGAAATACAAGTAAAGCACAATACACCGACTGAAGCTGCAAAATACTTAAAAAGAAAGCAAAAGCAAATGCAACCGACTAGATACAGAAACGATGACAAGATAAACCAATACTCTACCCGTACCAAACAAGCGGATATAGACAAGCCCCGTACCCATCAGTGGCTACCGTAGTGCAGGGTTAAAAGCTGAAACCGAAAGTTTTATCCTTGCTGCACAGGACCAAAGCTTGTTAACTAGAAATTATCAAGCACACATACTAAAATATTGTGTTAGCTCCAAATGCAAATGCTGTGATAAATATCCAGAAACAATCGATCATCTTGTATCAGGTTGCACGGTACTGGCACCCACTGAATATAAAACCCGGCATGACGGAGTTGGCGAATATCTGCACTGGAAAAACTACAACTTCTATGGGAAGGAAACTGAAAGAATTTGGTATGAACACCACCCAGACACAGTTATGGACATAGGATCTGTAACAATTTTATGGAACTGTACAATACACACAGAGAGAACAATCAAAGTTAACCACCTTGACACGGTTATTAGAGACTGCAAACAAAAAATGCCTTCTTATTGACATAACACTTCCTGCAGACTGAAATGTATCCTTGAAGCTGCCATAATACAAGAACTTTGAAATCGAAATCTCAGAAATATGGCAGATAGGAACATCAACAATTCCAGTTGTAGTTGAAGCCCTCGGATTGGTTGGAAAAAATTTCAATAGAATGGTAGCTCATGCCTTAAAGAAGTACAAAAAAATTGTTCTCACAAGTACAGCCCACACCTTACGAAGGGCTTTATCTATGTAAACTATGCGTTTTTTTTTCATTGCTCAGTGTAAAATGTCATGATACCTTTTCTGACTTTAGGCCTCTGGTTGGGACCCGTAAATAAATGTGTATACACCAGAAACCATGTTTAATGGATGTCAATTATCAGTTATCTCCTGTTGATTTCCCTCTCCAAGTTCTCCACTGCCTTAACCGGGTATTGAACTCACACTTTTGGGCCTGTCATTGGATCTAAGTAACACCTTTATCCACTGTGCTATGTGTCCTTGGAGAACTTGGAAAGGGGAATTAACAGGAGATAACTGACATCCATTAAACATGGGAAGTGGAACTAGAACAATCTAACCCAGTGAGCGAAATGAAGGGTTCAGTTCGACATTCCAACCACCTGAAGATGGCCGGAGCGTACAACGGCCGAAACGTTGTAATAAATTTGGTGACAAAGATAAGGACAATAGTCCGAATAATGTAAATAGTGTACATAATACCTCATCTCAGAAATATAGACATATACTGAAAGGTCGAAAAGTTGTAATAAATATGGCAACAAAGATGAGGACAATAGTTCGAATAATGTAAATAATACTTCATCTCAGAAATATAGACAGATACTGAAAGGCCGAAACGTTGTAATAAATATGGCGGCAAAGATGAGGACAATAATCTGAATAATGTAAATAGTGCACATAATACTTCATCTCAGAAATATAGACAGATATTGAAAGGCCGAAACGTTGTAATAAATATGTCGGAAAAGATGAGGACAATAGTCTGAATAATGTAAATATTGTACACAATACCTCATCTCAGAAATATAGACAGATACTGAAAGAACATCAAATACACTTTCATTTTTCTCCATTTTCACTTTTAGCGTAAAAAACATTTAAAAGTCACAATCATCACCCAAAATTATAGAAAGATGGGCTGAGCTTTTCAGAATATATCTAATCTTATATGAGATAAAGTCTCAGTCACGTTTTTAAAAACTATTGTTAATAGATGGTCTCTATCCTTATTTTTATAATTAAGATTGGATTTTTATTTCAATTTTGATAATTAATCGCGGTTAATGTGTTGAGATCGTTTTATATCTACTGGTGCGTTTATTAGATTGAGACATATTGAGACAGATATGCAGAAAGTATGTTAAATCGAGATATAGACTAATGATTCAAAGGTAGATATCCGCAATAGATAGCCTGGGTAGGTGACGATGTGAGCATAGACGAACATATGGATACGATCAAATAAAAGTAAGAGGATTGTTTTGCCTTACGGACGTTGTGGAGGCGTGACTGGTGGGTGGTTTGGGAGAGCCAGGGGAGGAGAAATGTTGCAGAGTGGAATGTCAAGAGGATTGCCCAGCAAAGGGGGAATAAAAAAGAAGTGTGGGAGAGTGTGGGATAGGCCGAAGGGGCGCATTGCAGTTAGCAATCAGTCTTTTCTGAGCGGGTCATACACTGAAGCAACGTGGGTGTTTCTCCTGCCAGGATATGTAAAAAAAAACAAACAAATCCAGGGTTAATTCGTATATATAAAAATGGATTTTCTATCTCTTTCTTTCTCGCACATATACTATAGACCAAATAATAGGGTCCACCCTCTGGATCTAATAATTAAGAGAATATATATATATATATATATATATATATATATATATATATATATATATATATATGTATATGTATATATATATATATATATATATATATATATATATATATATATATATATAAACTGAGGTCAACTCCGAAAAGAGACATTGTTTCATGCTTGAACACAATATTCAGGACATCAGACAGTAAAATGAGATACCATATATATATATATATATATATATATATATATATATATATATATATATATATGTGTGTGTGTGTGGTCGCAAAAATTGTCTGACAGTCATTACTGGCATCTCATGTTTGTGTGAGCATGGTGCAGAGCCCTGTTGTCAGACATAGGGTCTTCTAACAGCTGCTCTCATGACCCAGTGCTGTACTACCTCCTCAGGGCAACTGATGTAGGAATCCGTGTTGAGTCTGAGGCCCTGTGTGAAGATGAATGGAGGCATAACGTCGCCATCACTAGTGATCACTTCATGCACCATGATATTGACTGTATATATGATTCAACTCTTTCCGAATCCTCTGCACTGTCCTCAGATTGGCACCGAGACACACTGAAATGTTCGTACCGTCAGAGACGGTGCCGAACTAACCTTAGAGAATAAAAAAGAAAGGACGCATGCGCGAAATTAAAAATATAAATTGGTGACAAATTAACCATCGTACTCCGTATATATATATATATATATATATATATATATATATATATATATATATTAAATTCGTGTAAGATCATTGATAGGATTGTATCTATGTGGCTGAAGT
Source organism: Acanthosepion lycidas (assembly GCA_963932145.1). Taxonomy (NCBI): domain Eukaryota; kingdom Metazoa; phylum Mollusca; class Cephalopoda; order Sepiida; family Sepiidae; genus Acanthosepion; species Acanthosepion lycidas. The sequence goes on from OZ010591.1 coordinate 104,924,805, forward strand.
ACTTAGAAGAAAATATGCGTGTATATATATATATATATATATATATATATATATATATATATATATATGCATGCATCTTCATGTGTGTAAATTTTACACAAAAATATAAGCATATCAGCACAGGTATACACACAAGCACACACTCCTTTGTTAACAGTCCAGGTTTTCAGTTACGCGTAATATAAACAGGAATTTAACTTCATACACGAATAAAGGACAGGGCGAATGCATAAATATTTTGACTGCATACTTTCTTTAATTTTCTTTTTTTTGTAATTCTTCATAAAGAATTTTAAGGCATCGCTATTTTTATTCCTGTCTTTGTATAATCGACGGATTTTTTTACATGTTCTTTCTTACTCTGTGTGTGTATATATATATATATATATATATATATATACATATATATATATATATATATATATATATATATATATATATATATTTCAATTAAAAGGTGCAATTATAATTTATAAATTCATGAATCATTCATACAAAAAACAAATATAGAGGTTAATGATTTAAATGGCGAGAATACATCGTCGCAAACAATATAAATAAGATACATCAACACCGAACCTGTATATGAATGATATGATCCCCGTTTATAAATTCCAGTTGCATAAGGTCTTTTTAATTTTTTACAAGCTTTCGTCTGTTTCTACTGACATCATCAGGTATGGAAGTAGATTTTGTTCTTGTTTTTACTTCTCAGTGATAAGAGGACAACTAAAATAGAGATGTAATCCGAAAAAATGCTATGAGAAAATGTGTTATTGTTTTGGAATGTGGGGTCGCAACACTGAGTTTGAATTTAAATTTTAAGGTTGTGCGTTTTTGAACAAATATAGCAATAAGAGGATTCTTTTATACTGGTAGATTTTCCGTAAATATGGCATTAACTATATTGTTCAATAATTACAGTAATGTTACACTTATTATCCGAGAGTTGCACGTTGGATCAGTTATTTTAATTTCAATTAAAAGGTGCAATTATAATTTATAAATTCATGAATCATTCATACAAAAAACAAATATATCATTCATATAAAGTTTCGGGGTTGATGTATCTTATTTATATTGTTTGCGACGATGTATTCTCGCCATTAGCCTCTATATTTGTTTTTAACCGCACGTTATATATATATATATATATATATATATATATATATATATATATATATATATATATATATATATATATGTGTATTGGGTTTATTTATAAATCAATACCATTAACACAAAATAATTCATCCAAATAAATAAATAGAAAAACTAACAGACCAACCCCGATAAATTAACTGTTAGAAAAAACAAATAAAGATAATCAATATAGATGGGAAATAAAAATAAAAAATAAAAAATAAAAATAAATAATTTAACCCAAATAAATAAACAAATAAACGACTTCCGGCAAAATAATCGCCAAAATAGACTACGCACAATGCACTACTGACCCGTATATATAGCCGGGAAAAATACCAGCACTCGTGGCTTGACGATTGCGTCTAGCATGAAGCAGACTGTCGCCTCTAAGTGTTGACTTCAATGATCACTTATATATATATATATATATATATATATATATATATATATGTATATATATATGTGTGTGTGTGTGTGTGTGTGTATGTGTGTGTGTATGTGTGTGTGTCATAAAGAAACAATTTATACAAAAAATTAAATTGCGATGTTAATACGATTAATGGCGAAATCATTTCGCTAACAACTTAATGAGACATTAATTTACTATCAATTCCTTGAATTAGAAGATATTTGTATTCAAGTCTTCAATCCGACAACAACTCCAATATAAGGATCCTATTATTCAAGGAATTGATAGTAAGCTAATTTCTCATTGTTCCATTAGCAAAATGATTTCGCCATTAATCACATTAACATTGCTATTTAATTCTTTGAATAAATTGTTTCTTTATGATATAAAATATAAGCTGCCCAGTAATACATATATATATATATATATATATATATATATATATATATATATATATATATATATGCGTCTGTGTGTGTGTGTGTGTGTGTGTGTGTGAAGGGGGAATTAAATCAGTACGCTATAATTCTAGGTATCATTATTAACATTTACAGCTGAATTAAGTGCATTGACAATGAAAGTCAGTCTCTATGCCTGCTGGTGTGTATGATTCGATGGGAAGTCTGTGGGCAAAGAGATAGAAAGAAAGAAAATATGTTACCATAAAATAGTCATTGCATTTATTGAGGCGCAGAAACCTGTTTGAACGTGGAATCAGGTTGGAATTGTTTAATATTGATCTGCTTAACAGAAAAGAAATTAAGAATCGTTCAATAAACTTGGTACAGACTCTAGAATCCAGTTAAGCAAGAGGCGATTAAAAAGCCATGTGTTAGCCATCTGTGGATGACAGCAGCAATCAGATCTTTTTTTTTGTTTTTTAAAACTGAAAGATTTGGTCGCTCAGCAATCAGTTCTTTATCATATTTCACAGGCATTCAAACTGTATTTAGTAATTTTTCAGTTTCCACACATTGGATTATAAACCTACGATTCATGTCTTTTCTTCTTTTTACAAGTCATATATCTCGCTCTGTCGGGTGTGGCTTCAGATTATGCCGATTGCACACACTGCAGAGGAGTAAGAACCCCCTCACACACAAATGAGGCGTCCAGCAGCAAGGCCTCTGATCAGGACGTTTTGAGGGAGTGTGAAACTACATCTTAAATGTTGATATTCCCAAGTTCACCCTGACCCGGGGTCCCAGCGATAGGGAAATATTTAACCCCCAAACTGGGGTCAAAACACTATGAAAATGTAAAAATAGGTTTTAAAGCTAGCAATACATTTTTGAAGACAAATTATGACCTGCAATATATTTAAAAAAATAATATTACCAGCAATAAAAATGTTGACGGCATTAAATAACCCACTGAGGTGTTGATATATCATAAATCAAACCAAACCAAACCAAACCAAACAAGTCATATAGTTATGAATTACATAAAACATGTAAACTGCCAAAATTTTTTAAAATCATTGTCGTGTGCAATGTTTGATGAGAGCCTCATTTTCATCCGTGTTTCTCTTTATAGTAGAGTTCATGTTGCATTATATTCGACGACCATGAAGTAAGTAGCTTAGATCGGGGACAAATAAATAGCTTTTGATACGATTTGAATTCACGTTCTTTATCCTTAGAAGCTTATTTGAAATCGATATCAATTGATTAATGATCAGCGACAGAAACCTAACTCGAAATTGAAGTCATATCACGACATTGCTCCATATTGAATATTCTCATTGTCAAATTCCTTTCTTTCACATAGCAGAGATAGGCATAACGGACGTAAGCGGTTCAGATTTTTTCAATTAAACGTTTTTCGTATCATTGATTAATCTTTCTTTAATTCTGTTTATCTTATTTTCCAATGCTTCTTGCTGGCGTAGAGCGTATGAACGAGACCGGAGTTGTAGACAGAGAGCAACAAAAATACAATGAGAGCGATAACGGTAAAAAGAAAAAAATAGCTATAAATTAATTATAAATATAATTAAGCTCGTCTATAGAAATAGATGAACATTGATCACTGGATCACGACATTAATCGATATGTGAATCATTGCCATTTTGTCGGATTTATAACGCGTAATTATAAATAATTCTTTCATTTTTAGGCTTAGTTGAAAGAATGCAGTCAACAAGGATCATTTACAAAGAATGGCGTCAATTCATATTTTATATCCATTTACTTAGATGGCCAAAATCAAGATTATTTAGAGAAATTATCATATAATTATTTACAAATAAATAAACAGGAGGACCAATTCTATAAGTAGTCAAATTTCGACAACATTTCAAATTTAAAGTTAACTTGACTTGTACTTCCGCTAATCCTTAAACAGCAGGAATCGGATGTGAAAAGTTTTTTGGACACATGTATGCTTACAATTTAGAAAATAATTGTTTCAGTAATAAAATGTGGAAATGAAGGAAGAAGAAGAAAAGAAAAATGAAAAGATCAATACATTTTTCCTAAAATAATACTATGAAATAGTGTATTGTTTATTTTAAAAATGATTTCTATATAATAATAGATAATAAAACATTTCTACGAACTAAGCATATCATTATTTCATCAGTACCATTATTTTAAGCAAAAAGAATGATTTTTTTAAAAATTTCTTCCACTTTTTCAATGTCATAAGTACTTTCAACTTTTGCAATAAGCACATAAGCAAAAAAGTGGAACATTATTATCGAAGTGAGCGCGATTACAGACCCAACATTATTATTATCAAGTTGCATGTTGAACTGGAAATTGATTTAACCCTCAATTTATAATATTTTAACAGTATTGTGTTAACAAAAATCTAGCTACGAAGTGTCGTTTTGGCTGCGTTAAAATAATAAAGAAACAGACTTAGAAAAAAAAAACAAAAACGGATCAGTATAATACAGATGTGATGATGACCCGGGAATGTGGTTATATCCATATGAACAGATTCGGCTGAGAAACAGACGAAGGACACAAGGAATCAAGGTGACTGTCTGGGAAACTGATTGATGAAATAATCTATATAAGGATAGAACAGGCAATAAACAAGAACAGCAAGACATTCCAATAATTTTCACAGAACTGCATCTTGATTTTATGCTCTTACTTTTTACCAAACATCAGTCATTGCAATGAAAGAGAAAGATAGATAGATAGAGAGAGAGAGAGAGAGAGAAAGAAAGAAAGAAAGGAGAGAGAGATGGAATTATATAGGAGAGAAAGAAAGAGAAAGTAGACAGGAATATATATATATATATATATATATATATATATATATATATATATGTGTGTGTGTGTGTGTGTGTGTGTATTAGGAAATGAATTAAATTCGACATATTTTTAATTTATTTGTTAAAACGTTATTTTTAATGGATACTCTTATTTGAGTAAATTCCCCTTTTTTTGTTTTGTTTTGTTTTTATTATTAAACAGTATATTTATTTATTTACATCTACCGATCTGAATATTTTTCTAACAGTATTTCTTAAATAACAATACGAATATTCAGGTCGGTAGATGTAAATAAATAAATATGCTGTTTAATAATAATAAAAAAAAAAACAGGGAATTTGCTCAGATATGAGTATCCATTATAATTGCTTTTAAATTTAAACAATTAAATGATATATATATATATATATATATATATATATATATATATATATATATATATATATATATATATATGATAGCTGGCCACTCGTACTCGAGGATACCCGTCTAGTAGGGCATATTTGTGGAGTTGCTCAACACCCACAGAACCCACGTGCGGTTCATACTGCAACTATACCGAGAAGATCTTAGTTACAGTTTCTGAGAAAGAGCATGTTATCTAGTGTGATCAATATTCTGAACAAGCCCATATATATATATATATATATATATATATATATATATATATATATATATATATATATATATATATGAATAATGATGAAAAGTAAACTTATCTTAGCACATTGATAGTTTTGGATGTGGTTGTAGTTATTTTCATGTTGTTCAGATTGAATAGATTGTTTTCGATAGTGGATGTTATGGAGTTTGTAAGTTTATGTTTTTATCTAGCTTATGCTTGTAAACGTTATTATCTTTTTTGCGGTGGTAAATTTTGCGTGTCTTTCTTTTGGATGAAATGATAAAAATATTGTAGATTTTGAAAAGTGTATTGTATATTTCTTCTTTGGGTAAATACTTGGGGCTGCAAAACAATCATGGGTCTTCTTTTTGTTGGTATTCATATTGTCCCGTTACAAATTTATAAATATATATATAGTTTATATATTATTTTTATGCATGTAAATATTTAAGTAAATGCTCTGTTTATAATAAATAGTGTTAACAACATGTACCGGCCTGAATGCCCGAGATATTTCATAGAAAATATATGTCCTCCGACAAGAATCGAACCTTTATCCTACATATAGCCTGACCTTATATATATATATATATATATATATATATATATATATATATATATATATATATATATATATATATATATATATATATATATATATATATATATATATATATATATATATATATATATATATATATATATATATATATATATATATATATATATATATATATATATATATATATATATATATATATATATATATATATATATTAAAATATTTTCATTGAATGAGTCATTTGATAATTTCACACACGCATATGAAAACATCGATTAAATTCAACAAAGTGATTCGAAAACGATAAAAACGTCAAAATTAGGAATGTTTTTATCATTGTTTTTTTTTTGTATTTTCGCATTTGATTGTTTTCCACTAATTATTTAAGGTAAAATTCTTTCCTTTTTTCATGCATCCGTTTTTATTTTAATTATATATATATATGCATATGTGTACGTACATATATATATATATATATATATATATATGTACATATATATATATATATATATATATATATATATATATATATATATATGGAGGCTTATCAAGCAACTACTGTTCGTAACATAATCGTTGGTAATGCAAATGTAATAACATCATCCACTAATAGGCTAAAAATATGCAAACAAAAAAGAAAACCCAACACTCAGTAATATCAACTATGAACATGACAGTGTTTGAAAAGTAAAACACTCATAAAACATTCGATATATTCAAAATTAAAATAAAATTCATCCTTGAGAATTAATCAACATTAATCAACTGAGAGATAGCTCACTGCCTTTCACCTGCATGGCTAATGCTAACCTCCAGAAAAGTGACTCGTTGTGCCTTCTTGGGTTAACGTTCTCAGACAACATGTAGTAGAAAGACTATATTGAATCCATTGCTAGGTTAGCTGCTAAGAAAGTTGGTTCACTGTGTTGTACGAGGCAAATTTTCTCCCCAGAATCGATTATACATATCTATGTCTGCCATTCGTCTATGCTTAGAATATTGCCGCTACATATGTTCCGCTGTCACTGTTATTTACCTTTAGCTCTGCGATAAGATCCAAGGAAAACCGGCAATATTATTGGTTCTGATCTGGCAAAGATGTTGGTGTAAATTCTATGTTGTTTATTTTCTCGCTCTTCTCGCCGGTGGAACTCCCGTTCCGCTCCATGCTTTACAGTCAACTTTAATTTACAAAAATTTAAAGCAATATCAATCGCTATCTTCTGTCCTTCTGATTGTTCTTTCCTCTTCCCGCTCATTATTAATGTTTCTGTTCCAAATCCTGTAACCCCTTGTGTCTTAGTGGCTTTACTACCTTGCATGGGGTAATATCGACTACACACACACACACACACACACACACACACACACACACATATATATATATATATATAATATGAAAAGATTGATTAACTTTTAAATATTAATTTTATCCCGACTCTGAAGTTTCTTGTTAAAATTACCAGTCTTCAATCTATCGGAAGAGAAAAAGAGAGTCAAAGATAGCAATATATATATATATATATATATATATATATATATATATATATATATATATATATGCGTGTGTGTGTGTGTGTGTGTGTGTGTGTGTAAATATATAGAAAAATATAAAGAAAGAACACGTTAGGTTAATAATCCGAAGGTCTTTAGTATTTTTGTTTTTTATTTAAAAAAAACAGTGCTCAAAACAAAAGTAGAGCCTAAATTATAATTACTTTTTTATTTTTTAAAAATATGATTCCATCGCTACATATATCTTATTTTTAGAAAATGATGATATCTATCTATCTATCTATCTATCTATATATATATATATATATATATATATATATATATATATATATATATATATATCGAGAGAGAGAGAGAGAATGAATGAAATAGCAAGAGCTAACAGAAATGAAGGAAGGAACTAAGGAAGGAACCAACGAACAAATGAACGAATAGAAAAGATTCAAACTTTGGTTCTTGATCATAAATAACACGTCTATCTTTTTAAAGAAGTATTGACAAAAAGGCGATAATAGGCATCGGGTCAAAGGTTCAATCTCAAGTCACTTCCTACTAAATATGTCTCTTTAGGATTATATTGCAACATGGCAGATTCCTTCTTTCACAGTCGGCCATCAAACTAACAAATCGTAAGTCGTCCCCACTTGAGGTGGGTTGGGGAAGTTGTCAAGAAATGTCAGACTCATGAGTCCCAGTCGATCTGTTTACACAGTCTATATAGTAAAAGTAGTAAATTTGTCACTTGGGTCGAACGGGTGTGATCTCGCGCCAGATAACATTAGGACGAGATATTAGGGAAAATAGTGTTTCCTCTTTTTGTAACTGTAGCCGGAAGTTGCTGTTAAAATGGGGGCAAAGCGAAAACGGTGAATTTGGAAAACGAAGAAAAAATATGTGAATTTGAGGGAGAGAGAGACAGAAAACTAGAAACAACAATAAATAAAAAAGAAATATATTTCGGAGTAAATTCAGACAAAAGTCTTGTTCTTTTTGTGCCGTGTCCCTTCAGGACGTAGGTGATCATGGCCCTCCACATCTTCCTGCCCCTTGTGGCTCTAAATGAGTTTTGTCTTTTTGATATTTCTCTCAAACCCTGTTCTACCACCCATTTACTTAAGCCCACCAAGTATATTATGTGTTGCTTTTCTCAATCAATCCTTAAGCTTAATTAATGGCCTTTTTACTGCTCTTAACTGATCATAATTCTCTAAATTACTGCGCACTTAAGCTGTGTCGGAAAGCGATGACAATTTTTTTTTTTTTATAATAAACCCATTTTCCTGTACACTATTTACATTATTTGGGCTATTGTCCTCATCTTTTGTCGCCATGCTTATCACAACGTTTCGGCCGTTGTACGCTCCAGCCTTCTTCAGGTGGTTGGAATGTCGAACTGAACCCTTTATTTCGCTCAATGGGGTAGACTGTCCTAATTCCACGTCCATGTCTAACGGATGTCAGTTATCTCCTGTTAATTCCCCTCTCAAAGTTCTCCCCTGCCTTAACTCACACTCTTTGGGTCCTGTCACTGGATCTAACTAACGCCTTTATCCACTGTGCCATGTGTCCTTGATGACATCTATGTATAAATTTCTGAGTATACATTGATGAGGACAATAGTCCGAGTAATTTAAATAGTGTACATAATACCTCATCTCAGAAATATAGACATACCCTTTTTCTGTGAAGAAAAGCAATGACAACTGTTGTAAAGTTTTTTTATTCTAAATTAAAAATTAAACAAATAATAATTAATGAGCAAACTTTGTAAAGAGCCTGAATATTTACAAAATAAAATTACAAAATAAAAAAAATTACTAGAAAGGAAATAATAATTAATGACCAAAGTTCGCGCAAAGTTTGTGCCTTTAATTATTATTTCGTTTCTGGCATTTTTTTATTCTGTAATTTTATTTTGTAGATAATCATGCTCTTTACAAAGTTCTCGCATTTTACTTTTTTACAGTAAAAGGCCATTAATTAAGCTTCCGCGCGCAAAATGTTCCGCAGTCAATGTAGTTAAACAAGGCCAGTAATGGCCGACGGCTGAACGCGACTGAATCCAAACTTTTATTGTTGATAACTCCAAAACGGTAGGTTTTATGAAAATTTAATTATTAATTCGAGTTCAGCATGTATGTTTACATGGAAAAATGACGTTTTGGGGAAAATTTAATAGATATTTAGCGCGGGTTTAAAAAGCAAATTTACCCATTTCAATTCAACGTCGTGTAGGAATACAAGGGCAAAGTAGAGAGTAAAGGCAATTTCCTAATTATACAGTAAAAACAACAGGGATGCATTGACGCGCAACACCATGTGTGCGCATGAGATAACGGGGAGATGACCTCACACAGCATTCCATCGTGGCAGGGAGCAACGAGGTCAGACGTACGGACGCTCGACAAATCGATTGCATCCTTGAGAAACAACACGTCGTAGTGCTCTTTCTTTTGGCAGAGAGAGAGAGAGAGAGTCAAACCTGTCGAAATCCATTGATGGATTTGGCGCAGTATGGAGCACACACTGTGGATCAACGAAAGGTGTATGAACGTCTAGAATGCTTTCAAGCGGGAACATTCGTGACAACTGACGAGACATGGGCACACCACTACGACCTGGAGTTGTATAAAGCATTCAGTAGAAACATCAATCATCCTCATTTCAACAAGAAATTCAATTAACAGCTGCCCTGTACGAAACTGATGTAGACTCTCTTTTGAGATATAAAGAAGTCGATTCTGACGGCGGTCCAAGTACATGGTGAAACTGTGAATATTGCAATTGTATTGTACTTTGTTGCAAGACCAACCGAAACCCACAATTCATCACATACAACTACTGTCCCAAGGGGAGCTACTGCAGAATGGAAATGCACGACCAAATACAGCAACAGTAGAGAATGCGCGATTCACTATTAGAATCACCAAGTGTTCTACATAGTGAAAGCTAAGCAGGAGGTCTGGTTCGGGGGCTGCACATGTCCGGGGTAAATAGTAGAAAGATTCCTTCGGTTTTATTTTTTCAACATCTAACATACAAAATTTGGGTGCGTCCTATAAACCAACAAACGAGATAAACCTTGTAGAGCATATTTTTTTTTGTCTTAAATGCCAATAAGCACCTGTAAAAGAAGTTGAAATATTTAGATACAAAATGAAAAAGAAGAAAGAGATGCAGACAGAAAAAGATAAGAATATGTGGACTAAAGATGAAATTTTCCGAAAAGATATTGTATCAAATGCCATGTACTTCCCCTCAATGTATAAACACGAATAAACACTATTCAAGGAATAATATATAAGAAAAGAAAATATTTATTCCCTTGACTACAAGAATGTACGTGTTTAGTTTAATAAGTAAGTATTTATTAAATATAAATTGAATAGGGTTTATTAAGTATAAATTGAATAGGGCTTATTCGTGTTTACATAGTGAAATATAGTATATCCCATCTAATACGGTATCTTTTCGAAAAGTTTCATATTTAGAACATATTATTGTCATGAAAAACTTTTTACAATGATAATCACTCTTTACAAGGCCCAAGAGTCACTGGAGGTAGAGCGTTACAGAGTAAGAGACACAGTTTATTCGTATATATGGGAAAGATAAAGGTTAACCCTAGACTTGAAAAGGTTAAAAATTTCACCAATGGAATACAAAGAGAATGTGTGTGGTTCAATGTGCGTGACATGGAGGTTCTTAGCCGTAGAGGTTAGAACTGGTGGAACTAAGGAATATTGTTGGTCTGAACACTTTCCATAGAAATAGCGATAGAGCAGCCGAGAGGAATGCAACGTTTCGCCTGCGGAAAAGGGGTTGTAAGGTGGATAATAATTCATCATTCACAAGGACGCGGAGATGCTTTGGGAAACAGCCTCGACTGGAAAGTGAAGTCTGGGCATCTCCTGTCCATATATGGCAGTAGTACTTCATTTTTGGCCTGATCTGGCTCTTGCAAAAGTAGAGGATTGTAGGAGGGATCAGGTATTTCCTGGAGCCGTGCAGTGAACTGACCATTTTCCAGTACCTTTGGCAATGTATCCTAACCCTCTAAGCCATTCCTTGTCAAAGGCCTTTGGAATATATTTAATGTGATTGCTTCGAGATGTATTTGTTGTCTTATTATCATAAGCACAAGGCATAAAACATATTTATATAAGAGCCAGTGTTTATAGGCAGGGATTCCAATTCCATAGAAAAATTTGATGCAAATTTAAAAAAAATTGAAACAATGAAAAGATAATTATTTAAAATTTTATTTCGAATGTAATGATAAACAAAGTTTATGTTCTTTGAAAGATTTATTTTTATGTGTGTCAACGTGGCTTAAAGCGTCAAAGACAAAGTAAATTCTGGATGTTACTGAAAGCGGAAATAATACATTCCACAAGAAAAATTCATGTGTAAGAAAATCTGAAATCTCATGTTCTGTTAGATTTATACTTAAAATAAGGATAGATAATTTCGCAAAAAAACATTTCTAATTAATAACAAAATCACTTCTATCGATTCCATCTCATTCGTACATGAATTTCGCAATCAATTCATAAATCTATAGGAATTAATAGATTTTATTTATAATCCGATATATTTCTCATTATTATACGTTGGGCTTACAGCCGTATTACCTTGAAACATCGATTCCCGTACGACCACCGAAGTTAAGCAAAGTCGAGCCAGATCAGTATGTAGATGAGTGACCGTTTGGGAAAACCACGTGCATAATAGCTCGTAATTGTTAATCGGAGATTAACAGTTCGGTTCGTTATATTCACCTAGGTGCAAATACCCTTGGGAAAGATATGGATCCAACACTTATTCCCCCAGCTATGTGTTCATTAGTGAAACTTGTATAACTAAACCATTATTATATAAAAGAAAAAGAAAAAAATTCTTACAATTTAAAATATTTTCTGTCTTTAAATAACCTGCAAAAGATTGATAAGCCATAGAAAACGAATCAGTCATTAATATAATAGTTAGATTTAGTAGATACAATTCAAGCTTATTATTGTATGAATTTCTCAGGTAAAAATGTTCAAACAATAAAATTCTCTACAGAAGTTAATGGATTTTATTTATTATCCGGTATATTTCTTACAACTGACGTTATATTTGATGGATATACGTGTCTGAGGAGACAACCCTGTATTTTTTAAACGAAATTAACGTCTACCTGTCTGGTCGTTTGATAGTCTTAATATAGACATTGTGCTTTTCGACAGGGTTTGAACCTACGTCTCACTCATACTGGGGCAACCATCTGGAAATGAAGTTTGCTTAAGACCGATCGGCCGCGGAAGACTTTTCAGCAAAACACGGCTCATTTTTTTTTATAATCAATTAACCAAGGCGATAAAACCACTAAGGCGCAAGAGGTTACTGGAAGTCAGAGAGAAGGTAAAGACTTTAAAGGGAAGCGGAAATCCAGTAATAGAATAAATTTAAGAGTTTAGGTGGAGACGTTAGAAGTATAGAGTTGAAGTAGAATTTAGAAACCGACAACTCAATCCTAAAAAGAAAACAATGGATAAACCCCTACTTCTGCTCAAGAAACCTGAGAGGAGTGTAAACCAGGCAATAGGCGAACCTATCTACTCCTATTAAATGACACTTTTTAAGAAATGCAAATCTATTGTTGGGACATTTAGAAGTCCAACTATACTAATTTTATTTTCGTATCCGAACTACGAACAAAATAATTTCGAAAATGTATTTCATTAACAAGAGTAATTGAGCGTTGTTTAACTATAAAGTGATTTTGTGACCGAGCGGACTAAAACATATCTGGCAATAAGGATTTTTCTCTAATATTAGGGAGACTCTAGTTCGAAACCTTCTGAAAGGCGCAATGTTTTTTTTAAGACACCCGAATTCTTATCGCGGTAGACAATTTCTCTGTTTAAGAAAATAGCGATATCTAATCCAACAGTCGTATCCACTAAATATACCTTGTATAGGAATAAGAAATATTTATCTATCTAACCGACTTCCAAAAATCTGATTTAAAAAATCCCTTCGTGGTCGGACTGAGAACTTTTCAGCAGTATTTTTTTCAGTCAGCTTCAGAACAAGATATTAAAAATAATAATGCATTTTTTCTCTATGTCTGCTGAAAAAATAAATTTTGAGGTATTTGCATTTTTTGTTCTTATGTACAACATTTGAATAAATCCATTTTGCAAAACAACATTGTATTAAACTCGTAGAAGACGACATAATATTTTTTACGTATTTTTTTTTTACTAAGAACAAAAACTTTATTTCTGGCAATTAATTTCCAGTTATGTTCTTAAAATGTAAGACACACATTTGTTTCTCTTTTTGTTACCGAAAAATGGAAGAAAAAAGTGTATTTATTAGAAATCCGAAACAAGCAGACGAGAAAATCGTTTGAAAGAACGGGTTCATGCAAAAGTGGTTTTGGAGAGGAAAACCCAGTTGCGTTTCGTTAGCCAGTCGCAGAGCGTTGCGAACGAACATGTTTATATTGTAGAGCCAGGATTGTACATAAACACACAATAATTCCACTAATGTGAAGCCAGCGGCTTTCACGGAGGATCAGACACAGATGGAAACTTTACAAAGCTCCTGACTTCTCTCTTTCGCTTGTTCGCTCTCAGACAAACGCATACAAACAATAAAACACACACACACACACACACACACACACACACACACACACACAGAGAAACAGACACACACACACACAGACAGACAGACACACACACACACAAACTGACTCACTCAGATAAACAGATGTGCATGCACATGGGCGCTTGAAGATTTAGATCAGTGGTTGAAGGAATGGCCCAAGTGAGAAAAGGTTCTAGTTTTTAGTCTGGCTTACGAAAAAACTCATTCAAGAGAAGGAAAATTTGATTCATCCCATTTCCTGATTATATTTTTGATACTGTGACCTATGACCCCTTGAAGTCGGCTTCTTTTAATTGACCACTACATTTAACATTTAGAAGGAGAAAGCCAGAAGATGGAGGTCACATTGGAAAGATCAAAATGATACAATATGGACATCAAGATGTGCTAGAAATCACCAATCATTGGACAGTGCATAACAATACATATTTCTTGCAATAATTCAACTGTTATATCAAAATTGAATAGTCAATGAATTAATTATAAAAAAACAAAACAAACAATTATTCCCTGAATTTATGCATTTAATATATAACAGGTTTATTTTTTTTTTAAAACAAGAGCCTACGGGCCATAGTCAGTCTACCATTTTATTTTTTTAGAGTTCTCGTGTTTGTTATGATGTTTACAAAAGCGTTTCAAAAGAAAATTAATAAAATTTTATTCATTTAGTTATAAAATTGATTTTTTTTTTTGGTTCGCGTGAAAAAAAAAAAAAAAAGCGAAAAATATCCGTTATGTCTAGAAAACAGCTGATACATAACACTATAGGGTAGGGCACTCCGACATTGTGTAATGGCTAGCAAGCTTGTCTCGCTACGACTGAATGGGGAGTTCGATCCTCACTGGGTGCCTCCATACTTTGGATCTTGTATCACATCTAGGCTACCCTTGTAAAATCAACTGGTCGCGACGACGTAGTGTAATGGTTAGCAAGCTTGTCTCACTACGACTGAATAGTGAATTCGATCCTCACTGGGTGCCTCCATACTTTCGGCATTTCTGCGCTTAGAAAATCACCATAGCACTGTAGGGCTGTATAGAACTGAAATTGCATGGGAGAAAGAACATTCTGATCGAGATCTCTGAGGCAACGGATAAGGATTTTGATGGAGATCAAATTATTCTGTGAACCTTGAAAAAAATTCAGATGAACTCCATTGTTTAATTCCACCAGTTCAGACATTTACATGCTACTTCCTCAGAGTCGAAACATCCTCATTTCCTCCATGTTCCAAAGTAGGTATAAAATTCCACTCAGACAGTTTTTGCCTAAGTACTGTAACTTTGGGAAACAGACAGCCGCATGACTGTTTCCCTGATCACTACAATGACTCATATCAAAAGATCAAAATGATACAATATGAACATCAAGATGTGCTAGAAATCACCAATCATTGGACAGTGCATAACAATACATATTTCTTGCAATAATTCAACCGTCATATCAAAGTTGAAATCTGCTTATCAATTCATTCAATCAATGCATTGCATCAAATATATATCAAAGGGGTCAGTTCAAGCTGTATTTGCACATATTCTACATTGCAAAATAAACAAAAACAAACAAACAAAAACAAGCTCATGCCTTCTTCAGGAGATATACATTGGAATTTCAAACCCAACCCGTTATTTATTCCACTGAGGCAGATTGTTCTCGTTCCACGTGCCATGCCTTTTTTTGGATATCTCCGTTTCAGTTATTTTCCTTTAGTACTTTAACTCTCCAAGCTTGTATTCCCTTCTGCCATAAGCACTTCTTCTCTCAGAACTCAAACAGGCAAAACCGACAAGTAGGAGGTTGTTTGAATTCAGGGGTTTCCTTCTCCTAGACTGGAAATGATATATAGGGGCCGTGCGCTGCAAAATCGAAATGTCGCACACCAACAGGGAGTACAATCCCCCCCTAAAAACAGTGAGACTAATGTTAAGTATATCAGTGACATAACATGTAACAAATGAGGAAGTTTTAAGAAGATTATAAACTACAAACTGTTTCTGTTTTGCAGCGGACTTTTAGCATCATTGTTTATTTTGTTATCATTACATACCAAGCAAGGCGATAAAGCCACTAAGTCTCAAGGGTTATTGAGTGTGAAAGAATATGAGAGAACAATAGAAAAGCATGAATTAATAAGAGAGAATATAACGATCGACATTGCATATAAATCTTTGAAGGTTAAAGTTGATTGGGAATCAAGAAGCCGGAAGACAGTTCCAAAAATAAGACGTTCGTGAGGAGAAAGTATTAGCATAGAACTTACGGTTCTATCTAGGCATTTCAATTGTAAAATGGTGAAACCTTGCCGCCAAACAAGTACTGCGCTTAAATTCATAAAGTCTAGGTAACAAAGAGGAAAGCCCTTCAGAAGAATAAAATGAAAATATTTATAGAAAAGGCACAGAGAAGCTACGTTAAAAATGTGGGAAAGTAACCGAAGCCGAAATGCAAGATCAGGACTAATAACATTGCAGATTCATCTTTGGATTTTTATCAAGAATCTCTAAATATATAGTAGAAGAATCAAATAATTTGTGACAACAATATTTAATTCATAGACAAATGGCCGACTTGTAATTTTGTAAGCTAGAATTTCTTGAACCGGGACATTTCCAAAATATTTAATCTAAACGATTAACATATTTCCGTTATATTGATTAACGTATATTGATTAATATATATTGATTAACATATATTGATTAATATATCTGCTCAAAACAACGTTACCTGACCTTACAGTTTGTGTAAATATATGACAGAACAGGGAGTAAGAGAGGGAGAGAGAGAGAGAGAGAGGGAGAGAGTAAAAACCTTGCTAAGAGCTACAAAGGGTGTGGAGGGCCATGACCGCCTACTTTCTGAAGGGATACGGCATATATGAGAATGAGAAAAGACGACTCGTATAGTTTAAAGCTGATAGAGATCAATGAAGGCAAGGAAAGCAGCGATTAGCCTATTTTACAAGTCTGAACGAGTAGATTCATTCATCATTCATTTATCGAATCAATTTTGGGCAGCTGTGTGGTCACAACTTTCCTTCATCTCTCAACTGTGATTCATGTGAAGATGAAGAAATGCTCTAAACATTTTCGTCGTAGTAAATTGTTTTCTCCTTTGATCAGAGTAGCATTTTTATGTCAATAATGTGGCCAGTCTCGTTAACGTGGACAAGTAATGCATTTGATGTATTCTTTTCTAAAATGTATCTTTTGTGTTCATACAATCTTTTGTTTAGATTTCTTGAGGTTTCCCCTATGTATTATTTGTAAGAATTATTACAGGCGATCGAGTAAATTCCTACTTCAAGTTTTAGCTTATTCTTTTGCATAGTATTGACTAAATCTTTCATTGTTTTAACATGGTAACAAATTTTATGTAGAGTTTAGATAAGTTCTTTTCAGTTGTTGTCGTGATAGAGTTGGTTGGTAGGACAATATATTTTTTAGTCCATTGGGTTTGTCAGGGACGCCGTTTTTCGATTTTAGAATATTTTATGATACTTTTGTTTCACATTGAATATAAATTAGTGTATTGACAAAGCTTGAAAGTGTTTTTAATGGATTTCTTCTTTTCTTTATAAAAATATTGAGAGCTGTAAATTCTGAGATTATTACAGATTTTGTTGTTATGATAAGAAAAGATATTTATTAAGTCGTTTTTGTTGCTTTATTTCTGGTAGGCACAAAGTTTTAAACTATTGTTAACACTGTATAGCATGGTATCTAGGAAAGGTAAATAATTGTATGTTTCCATTTTAAGATTATATATATATATATATATATATATATATATATATATATAAAATGTCATTCACAGAAAGTCCTGTTTTTCTGTATCTTCTGTTGTCTATGTTCTCTTATACACACACACACACACACA
Source organism: Acanthosepion lycidas (assembly GCA_963932145.1). Taxonomy (NCBI): domain Eukaryota; kingdom Metazoa; phylum Mollusca; class Cephalopoda; order Sepiida; family Sepiidae; genus Acanthosepion; species Acanthosepion lycidas. The sequence continues at coordinate 104,942,835 of OZ010591.1, forward strand.
CATATATATATATGTATATATATAAATATATATATATATATATATATATATATATATATGTATCAAGTATAGGATTGGTGTATATGGAATAAATTCCAATAACCAAAAAATATTATTCTTAACAGAGTGCTCCATACAGAGTACGGCAAATATAATTATTTATTTGAAAATTATAACATAAATATGTCATAAAATCACTACAAAAATGAAGCCCTTTATTATACGTACAACAGCATCACTTGATAAGACATCAGATGTGTTGAAACATAATGGATATTTTTGTAGTGATTTTATAATATATTTATGTTATAATTGTCGAATAAATAATTATATATATATATATATATATATATATATATATATATATATATATATAACACAAGACAACATCGAGTGGTGACAGGCTGTTTCATGCTTGAACGCACACTTCAGGACATATACTGGGGGTAATAGCAAAGTTGCTCAATTGTTAAAATAAGCTTCGAACCCGTGTTAGAAAAGATTAAAGATATCTTACTGGAATTCTCCGAGGTTCTATAACACTATTGGACTGTATTTAGCTTTAAGTTTAAATGATGATCCATCTTGCAGTTGTGATCGCTTGAAAAATTTTTTCAGGTAAACAGATTTCTCCAGTTCGCTAACTGTTATTGCTTTTTGCTATATTGAGGAATGCTTCATTACTAAACTTTTGTTTGAAGTCGTGTGGAATCTTGATTCTGACATTATTTTCTTTTCGATATATATATATATATATATATATATATATATATATATATATATATATATATGTATGTGCTAACCATTTTAGTTGTTGCCGTTGGAATTTCTCAAGTGACGTCGTTTCTGTTATTTGGTATCGATCTTTGTAGGCTGAAGCTAGCAGAGATAGTGAACACAGAATGGCTGAGAGAGAAAATAACAAAGATGGAGAGAAGAAGAGAGATATAACATCACTGAGTGGGTGAAAGGGATGAAAAAGAGGGAACATGTGAGAAGAAAAGAAAAGAGAACAGGGCAAAGTGAGAGATAGATAGATAGATAGTTAGATAGATAGATAGAGAGAGAGAGAGAGAGAGAGAGAGAGAGAGAAAGAGAGAGAGACGTCAGGAGAAACAGGTGAGCAGAAAGAAGGCAAAGCTAGAAGGAAGAACGAAAGAACAGTATTAGAGAGGGGGAATATCGGAAGAAATATATTAAATAAAAGAGAGTGATAAAAAGGAGATATGAGTGAGCAGAAAGAAGATAGAGAGAAGAATGATATAAGAGTACAGCGAGGGAGAATATCGGAAGAAATATAGAAAAGGAGAAAGAGAGAAAGAAAGAGAGAAAGAGAGAGGGAGAGAAATAGATAGGCTGGGGGTGGGGTAAGAGAGGAGTGTCAAAGGGAGAAAAGAGAAATAAATAGAATAAGAAAGAGAGTGAGAAATGGAGACTGAGAGACATTGAAGCAGATTGATCTTATTTGCATCGTTGGAGGTAAATATTTGCGGCTGACGACAAAAGATGTTTGGAATTTAACGCAGAAACGAACGTCCATATTGGACGCAGACATTTTCAATAAAGCTTGTGTTTCATCACCTTTAGTTTTAATGGTAATCACAATTTTTGTTTTTGTTTTTTTGTTTGTTCTAATTTGAGATAAAAACACTCAACATATACCATCCATCAATGGTCAATTACAAAAAGCACTTTGTCTAATTCATGCGATTTACGACTGAGTATCGTTACTAATATAATAAATATATAAAATTTCTTCATATTTCCTAAGTATATAAAATATTAATTCATGAGAGAAGGGTTGGATAAACGTTGCCTTTATCTTACAGGTTCTTGTCTTGAAAATCAGAATTTGGGATTGTAGCTTTCAACTGGGAATGTGTCCTTTTTGTTACCTACTAAATCAAAGAAATATTTATGCTTACCTTTATCTACTTAGTTTAATCTGGTACAAGACCACATCTTTTAACATTGATTTGTCATTTTTAAAAAGTCAGTATTACCCCATGCAAGGTAGTAAAGTCACTAAGACACAAGGGGTTACAGGGTGTGGAAAAATTAGTAACAGACGCATTAATAGTGAACGTGAAAAGAGTAATCAGGTGGACAGTAGATAGTGATTGACATTGCGTTTAAATTGTTACAGATTAATGTAGGCATGGAGTCGGAAGGAAGTTCCACAGCTGGGAAAAGAAAATGTTAGCATAGAATGTACGTTTACGTCTAGCCAGCTCAGCTTTAAATCTTGTCGCCAGTCTTATACTGCGCTTAAATTAAAAATGTCTAGGTACCATAGCGAAAAGCTGAACAATTACCATGAAAGTATTTATAGAAACGGCACTGATCAGATCAGGACCAGTAATATTGCTGATTCTTTGCATTTTATCAAGGAGCTCAAAGTAAATTTAATGAATTAGCATGTGCGTGCAGCTTGATAAACATCAATCTATGCTTTACTATGAGAGACGTATGCATCAGTTACTACGTAAGCTCTGTCCCGCTGTCAGTCACCTTGACTATAGTTAGCAAGTCGCAATGATAGACAAAAAGTTCGAAAGAGAGAGAGAGAGAGGTAGAGAGAGAGGTCTCAAACTGTTGTTCTTGAAATGTGTTATCATTTCCAATTTAAATAGACATTTCTTTCTACTATACAATCATATTATTGTTATATTTATATTTCTTCTTTGCACAGTTTTTGTTTACAACCGGACATCAAGTTGTCTGTCGTCAAACAAAGAAAACCTTTCGCAGAATATTTATAGTGCCAAGCAACACATACTTTAGAAGCGATGGGATAATAGGCAGCCCAATTTTCTCAATGTACGACTTAAAGTTCGGTACTATTTGCAATGATAAGTGGGAAAATACGGGCTTCAACACCCCAAATTATGGTAACTTTAGTCAGGAAGTTTATTATTATTATTATTATTATAATTATTATTTCAATTTCTGCTATGGTCACACTAACTACCAAGTCTGCTGGAAGACCTAAGGCAGTTAGTGGTATGTTGTTATGGCTACATTTTATGATTTGTTTTTCCAACTCCCATAACATCACAAGCATTACACGGACAACGTTCTTCTTAGTGTGTGAGCTGTTCTTATCAAGACAAGTCTTTGTATTTCTCTTAAACTGGGATTTTCAGGGATTTTTCCAGTGTACCACCGTGTTCCTTTTTTTTATCATTCCTATGACTGGTACTATTCTTGTTTTCAATTTCCACGTTTTCTTTTATTTCGATTTCCAGGTCTTTATACTTCGATAATTTTTCAGGTATTATTATTATTATTATTATTATTATTATTATTATTATTATCATTATTATTATTATTATTATTATTTGTGTATGTTATATTTTCTATTTTGTATCCTGTAGATCCGGGTTCAAACTATGGTCCTTAGGCCCTATAGGAGAATTATCATTTAATTGATAGCAATTTTCTTAGTATATGGAATGTTCCTAGTATGGAGATCTTCTGGGCATCTTATATGTTGATTTTTCCTAGGACACTGTAAAATTGTCCATTCCTTTTCTCACGAGGCCCAGTGCTCTGATTATTATTGGTACAGTCTCAGTCTTCATTCTCCACACCCTGTTAATTTTGATCTCCAGGTTCTTGTATTTGGATAATTTCTAGATAACTTTCATGTCAGTGTTTCTCTCAGATGGTACTGCTATGTCAATAAGTATACACTTCCTGAATTTCTTGTCTTTTATGATAATATCAGGTCTGTTGGCTTTTGTTACCCTGTCAGTTTGAAATGGCATGGTCTAGAGAATAGTTACATCGTTATTTTGGCTAACTGTGTCTGGTTGGTGTTCATACCATCTCTCAGTGGTTTCGATTTTGCATATCTTCCAGTGTTAGTCCTGTCCTTGATTGTGTGATAGTGATAGGATCTGTTGGCGAGGCTTTGATCCTGAGCTGCAATAATTAGTTCTTCTGTCTCAGCTTTCGACCCGGTGCCCCTCAGTCACTGATGTGTTTTCTGTTGGCCCCATATTATTATTATTATTATTTGTAGTAGTAGTATTCTGTAGTCTTTTCTTTGTTTCTAACAAGATTTTTCTGTCTTTTAATACTCTGTGTTGCTTTTGTTATCCTAATGTTTCTTCGAATTTCAGTGTCACACTTTCCGTCCACTGTTAGAACACTATTCAGATATTTAAATGTTTGTACTTGATTGATTTTAGCATCTCCAATTTGTAAGATGCATTTCGGGTTCATCCTTCTGTTAACAACCCCTGCATTCTGTCCTTTTTGCATCCTGTAGCAATCTGTATTGTTCTTTCTGATCACGCATAAATAGTATAAATATGGCGATCCTTATTCCAATGTATTTGACGAACTCGCATTGTTCTTCTGGCCTGATTTTGCTGCGCACTCTATTCATCAGAATTCGGATGATGGGTTTTATTATTTAGCTCATTAGGCTGATTGCGCTTGGTTTCTTGGGCAGTGCTATGAAAAATAGATCTGCTTAAGCCTTCCGGTATTTCACCACTGTTGTATATTTCATTTATTATTTCTGTGATCTTGTCTATGCTGAAATCGTTTAAGGCTGCCAGCATATCAATTACAATTCCGATTGACCCTGCTGCTTTGTTTCTGTTCAATTTGGTCAGTGCAGCTTTTACTTAGGTTTTTAGTATTTCCGGTCCGTTGGTATTTCTATGTATTGCCGGTTGTTCTCTTTCGTCGTGAAAGCGTTATACGATATATACGTTCCATCTCTGAAAATTTTTCTTTCTCTAATATCATTGTCCCGTCCTTGAATTTTATGCAAACCTGTTGATGAGCATTTCTTTTGTCCTGTTGGTTCTCTTACTTTTTTTTTTAAGGATTTTATCTGTTCTTTCTATTTCTACACATTTTTCATTGGGCCATTTCCCATAAGCCTGCATGTGTTCCTCATTTCTTCATGTAGCGTTCCATATTCTTTTTCGTGTTTTGACATTTTTTTTGTCTCCTTTTCATCATGTCGAGAATCTCATCTGTTATTCATTTTTTCCTCTTCGTCTATTTTCCTTTGGGATGATCTCGTTTGCTGATATCCCTAAAGCTTCTCTTAGTGTGTTCCACTTTGAGCTTCCATTTTCATTTTGTCCACTGTATCTGCTTTTCATACAGTCCATATATTTATTCTCCTTCAGATTCAGGTCCTTCAAGGGTCTGTCGTATTGCAATTTCGATGCTACCTTAGGCCTCGTCAATTTCCGTAGTTTCATTCTAACATTATATATAACTGGGAGGTAATCGCTTCACTAGTTGGCATCCGGATAGGTTTTGTAATGTACAACGGCATTCCTAAATCTTTTGTTGATAGTTATGTAATCAATTTGGTTTTTCGTTTCTATTGTCTTTCTCTGTGTTCACATTTGTCTTGGGTATTCCTGCAATCAGATATTGACTATTACCTGGTCATTCGCCGTACAACACTAGACACATTTTCTCGTTGTTCATTAAGCGTTCCGAATTTGCCAACTATTTCACCATCCCTCTCATTGCCAACTTTGTAATTCATATCGCCCATGATAATTATACTTTCTTGGCGTTGCCAATCGTAGGTTAGAACGTTTCAATTTCTTCTGTATTTTGTGCTGTCGGTGCATACATAACTATGGTTGATATGTTGAAAAACTTTTTTTTAACAACAAGAATTATTTCAGATAAGTATCCAAGAACGCATTTCTTCATGTATTGGTCTAGTATCAATCCTACTTCTCTTTCATTTTTGATCACATTCCCGTAAACGAAGTCTTTGATATTTTTCGGCCGATGGTTGAACTCTCTCTTGACCGACGACATTCCAGTAATCCAGATTATTCAAATCCCAAGCGATAATAGATCACGTTGAGGTAAATATGATTGTGAAAATTCTCGGCGAACCATTTCTGGGACGATCTGTGTGTAGTAGAGATTTTTTGGAACACGTACAGCCATACACTTTAAGGCTTGGCGGGTGACATTGGTCTTGAGTCGAGCGGTATGATATAGCTCTATTTACTCACATGCTCAAGGAACATGATAGACAACCTATGGCTATCTCCATGGATACCTCAGGACGGTCTTCGCAAAATTACGTCATTCTTCCTGTTCTTGGTTTCTTTCATGATATCTTGGAGCCGTTGTGCTTGGTGACTAGTGCCACCAGAACGGAATCATTTTTTTTTATTTCTTGATTTTGACTGGAAGTTACCTTATTAATATCCTGAGATTATTAGAATCTGCTCACACCACGTAACATGACGCTAGGTCGTCTTCCAATTACGGCCCGCTAAAGATGTTTTCTCAAACACCTGGCTCATAACTGTATGTATGTATATGTATACATATAGGCTGAAAATTTATCGACCTGACACACTTCTCAAGAATCTGAACAATTATCAGATTTTTTTTGAAGAATGTCTTAATGGTGTCCTCATATGTATGTATATATGTATATATGCATATATGTTGGATGTATGGGTGGTGTAATGGGTAGCGGTTCGGAATGAGATATCTGAGAACCGAGTTCGAATTCCAAGTTGAATTCATTGCATTCACTTCCGCGAAAATACCGTTTGAAAAGGTAGGAATTAATCTTTTCTTCTTCTCCCTCCATCTATGGATTAAATAGTAGGACCTCTTCAGCCTTGATTTTCAAGCGGTCTAAATGAAGGAAAACTCTGATGTAACACCCGCTTCAGTGCTAATACTGATATTTCGCATCAGATTGGTGTGAGACATTGCGTTGTTGTTCAAATCACACACGACTATTATCTTAGCAATAGTTTTACTCGTCTAAAAAATCAACACTTATCATGTATTTATTGACGTGTGGCCGAGTGGTTAGACCGTTTGCTTTCCGGTCATGATACCCGGGTTCGAATCCCTCAGGTGACTGACTGATGTTATTTGGCAAGGGAGGCACCCCTACGCCTACATGACATATGTCACTTTTGGAAAGAGCATAAAACAGGTTGAATCAACCCTTGTGAGAGAAATTGGATAGAGAGAAGTCATCGGAAACCGTTTATGGTCATGAGTCACCGTGACCGAGGATTTCAACGCACTGACATTAATCAAAAAGCCGATTATGATAGATTATACGCATACCCACAGAAACTGTAACTAACGTCCGCTCGGTAGGTTTGGAACAAACACAAATCTGCCTGGACACGTGTCTGCATAAAATGTGCCACTGTTGCCGTATCAGTCAACTGGGCTCGAAAAACGAGAGTAGCTGGCCATGATGTATATAGATATGAGTGTGTATCCTACGCTGTAGTTCACTGTTTCGCACTTAGGAAGCTGAAATTTAAGTAAGGGTTGGTCACCTCTACATGTTGCGAATGTGTCGTTGTCTGTATTTGAGAGTGGCAAAATGGTTAATGAAAATGTTTCTTTTGTTTATTTGCTTTCATAACTAAAAAATAATTCCCATTTTTTATTTTCTATACAAAATTTCTTTGAAAATTATTAAATAAACAATAAACTATAATTAAAGTTTTACAGCTAGAAAGATGAAATTTGCCGTAGGTAAATAGGGTGTCCATAAAGTTCGTATGCACTTTAAAAAAATTATGACTTTATTTATATTTGCGATAGAAATAATCTGTAAAAAATGTTATAAAGTTTAATGTATGTAGTTTTAAGTATAGTTAAAATAACTAATGTGATTTCAGGCATTACTGTAAATCAGTTGGCAATTTTTTTTCCGTGAACTGCAAAATCGTATAATATTATCGCGAATAATAAGGCGATGTTTTCGCCGATTATTTCATGTATAATCCGTAGATGAGTTTTGTGTTTCTTCAACAGACCTCAACCTGTGGTTTATAAAGCAACTATGTTGAACGGATCTTAACTTTGTGGCATAGAAAGCATAACCTGGCGGGATAAGTAGCTGAACCAGTAAAGTACACTCAAAATCTCGGTCACGATGACTTGTGACAGCGTGCTAGCCAGGTATTGAACTCACATGACACAGTGGATAAAGGCGTTAGTTAGATCCAGTTACAGGACCCAAAGAGTGCGAGTTCAATACCCGGTTAAGGCAGTGGAGAACTTTGAGAGGGGAATTAACAGAAGATAACTGATAACTGTTATCCATTAACCATGACACGTGCTACTAGAACAGTCTATCCCAGTGAGCGAAATAAAGGGTTAAGTTCGACATTCCAACCAACTGAAGAAGACCGAAGCGTAAAACGACCGAAATGTTGCAATAAATATGGAAACAAAGATGAGGACAATAGTCTGAATAATGTAAATAATGTTTATAATTTTAATATTTAAACCAACGTTAGTATAATTTATGGCGTTCCGAATTCGGGGAGAGACGACGCGTTCATTCGAACTTTCGAGAAATGAACGGATATTAAGCCTAACTGAAAAACCGGAAATATTACGTTATGTATGTAAGTGTATAATAATTCTAGTTTGTCTTTGTAAGATTCAGATGATAATGTATATTTGTAAGTGTCTGTGTGCGTTTGTATGTATGTATGTCTAGTCGACACTATGTTTGTTGATTTTCTCATGTTGGTTTGGGAAAGTTTTTCGTACTACCCTTGGTAATGTGAATTTGGCATTATCATGTTTTTGATGTGTGTTTATAATTGGTACTATTGTTATTAGTAGACATCGGGAGTACTTTCGACATAAAGAATTAGTCTCTTTTTTAATTAACGGTGGCATTTTTAAAATCAAATTTTGTTCATGTATATTACGAGCAAGTTTGAATGGTTGTTTATACCTGTCTTGCATGATCGTAGATAAAAATTTTCATATTCCGTGATGTCTCTCCTACATAAATGCTTTTACATTGCAATTTATTTGATAAGTACCGGCATCTGAATTGATGTTGGATTTATTTTTTCTTCTTAATTATATTTCCGATTGTCTTGGACGTGGTAGTAACTTTCTTAGTATTAAGAATAACTAATGTATTTCCAAGTCTTGTAGAAATAGTGTTAGGAGGGTATAATTATGGATTTTGTGCTGTATCGCTGGTTTATAGTTTTGGGGATTTGTGGATTTTGTAAGCTTGCTTTCTAGCGTTGAGGAGGAAATGATGTGGGTAGTGAACATGTATAACCTTCATTTTTGGACGTAACCATAAAATTGCCATTGATTCAGCTAAGCTTTAATGATTATTGGACAAACCATAAATCCATTGGATTCCTTTTTAAAGCAGTTTATGAGATAAAATAATGAGGTAACAATATTATCAATTTTATTATTAATTAAACATATTTTAATTTGTATTTGAAATACAAATTATTGTAATAATTATTATTACTCATACATTATTACTAAGATCAAACGCAATAATAAATTAATAACAATTATATTTTATTATACATACTTATTTCTTCCTCATATTGACTTCAAAATATATAACGGCGGCTAACCAGCGTGCATCTATATATTCATTTACCACAAAGGCATATGATGCAATGTTCCATCCATTCATTCAGATTACATTTTACAATGACACACCCACATAGCGTCTTCACTTATGAAGTAACTGGCAAACATCAGAGATATTCGTTTATAAAATGTCGTGTAGTGAATTGTATATGTTGTGTTATGTATATTTAAATTTATTTAATAATGTTGTCATAATGTTTTATGCATGTTTATTATTTTTTCATACGCGTAATAGTTGGGAGTGTTTGTTTATATACGCGGATTGATATAAGAATGTGTATTGAAAACAAATAATGGATTTTCTATTAAAAATGGCGTAAAAGCAGAAAAATGGCTATAGCTCAAGAACCACTGATTTTAATGAATTTCGCACGGCTCTCGCTAGGGGTTCAAGATACAAAATACTTCTAAGTTGGGTGGGGTAATATGTATCCTTTAAGCTGTATCTTGGGAACACACACACATAGATACATACATACATGAAAGATAAGAGTTTTAGTATTATTTCGGTATGATGCCTCGTTCAGATTTTCAGCATTTGATAAGATTTTTATAAAAAAAAAAAGATAAGTAAAGAAGATATTAGTTGTTTTTTTAAGAGTTGAAAATCAAGGATTTAATCCTTTTATTTACACCTGTGATGAAGTCAGAAATACTTTAACTCTTGAAGTGTTATAAGTATAAGAATAACAATCAGACCTCGTATTTGACATATAGAGAAAGATATTTGCTGAGACTAAAATGAAAAAAAATTAGACGTTAAGATAAAAGAATCGTAATTGTATTCAGTGGTGAGGTCAAGAGCCCGTTTCTACCTCTCATCATTAAACGGATCTTTCGATTGCTAATGTCCATCGTTTTGTGCGACACAAATGGATCAGTTAAGAAAATATTCCGACAAAGATAAACTGGAATCGCCTCTCTTCTATTATTACTATTGACTCCTCTCCCTCCATTCCTTGTCATAGCCATCCCACTCCCCTAATCAAGATGGACCCATAAGTGTATTTTCCTGTTTTCTGTCATGAAATTATTTCCAGTTTTTATTTTCCACTTAAAGTAAATTTGTCCTTCCTGTCGGCTTAATCCGATCGAATCGAGGAAAGAAAGATACAAATGGCGTGTTTTAAAGTACTACATGGGCCCATTCTTTGGATTTCATTTTATAATATTTTTCTCTCTCTCTCTTCATCGCTATCTATCTATCTATCTATCTATCTATCTATCTATTTCAGTCTGTTCATTATCTATCTATCTATCTATCTATCTATTTCAGTCTGTTCATTATCTATCTATCTATCTATCTATCTATCTATTTCAGTCTGTTCATTATCTATCTATCTATCTATCTATCTATCTATCTATCTATCTCAGTCTGTTCATTATCTATCTATCTATCTATCTCAGTCTGTTCATTATCTATCTATCTATCTATCTATCTATCTATCTATCTATGTAGGTGTCTGTCTTTTGAGTCTATCTTTCTATCTTTAATTTTGAACTCTGAAAATAGATTAATATTATATATTTTGTATTATCTGCCGCAATGATTTCCTGCTTGCGTTCTGTTAAAATAACTTTCCTTTTCTATCGCTTGTTCCGTAAATTGCCGAATAGGAAGAAACGTTGTCACTTTTTAAGGTGAAATTTTAAAAGTTGTCATTTATTTTCGTACATTTGCAATCAGAATGACTTCATTTGCTCTCCATTTTCTTCATAAATTCAGCAGATTTCTTGTCTTAATATGACATGGAATTGGATTTATTTGTTTTGTTTTGCATTAGATTTTTGGAATTAATTTTAAAGGAATAACTTAGAATAATTGCCGAATTAAAATCATGTTTTTTTTACAGAATGGTCCTCTGTAAATAATTGTGTTGTATTTTGAATTCATGAAAGTTTTAGTTTAAAGTTCCCAAAATCAAATTGAAAAATATTGAATGAGATTTTTAAAAGAAAACTGATCAAATGTGAATTAAAACAAAATGGCGTATATCATAAATATTATTATTTTTATTATTAATATTTGGTGTCGTTATGAGAATCGTCAATTTATTTTTATTTTAGATTATTTACATTATGCTATTTAATACCTAATTTTCTATATGGCATTAAATGCTGTAAAATCTCCCAGATAAAGAAAAAGATTTGAAGCAAGTATTTTTCTTAGAACTTCTTCGTTCCTCGCTTATTGCGTCTTTGGTATTCGCAACATTTATAGAACCACAACTCTTTTTTTGCTACGAATTTTTCTTCATCTGCGAGGAAATTGCACAGCATTTGCTGCCATATAGCAAATTAGATATTAAGTAGCATAATAGCAATAGTCTAAAATAAAATAAATTCTGATAATAGTCACAAATATAAACAATAACAACAATAATAACACTATGTAAATACAAGGATCTCCAGATCGGAATCAATCGATTTTTTACAATGATGTCCACCCTTTATAAATCCAAAAAACCCTCAAGGTAGAGGCTTACAGAGTAAAAGTCACAGTTTATGGGCATATTTGGGGAAGATCAGACTTGAACAGGTTAAGATTTTAATGATCGGAAAATCATAGTAGCAATATTCCATTTTGAGCCTGACCTGTCTCTTGTAAAAGTAGAGGATAGAAGGAAGAGTCGGGTACTTCCTGGGAGCCGGCCATTTTGTCAGAAACTTTAACAATGGATCGTATGTACGCGTCCTGTTTGAGCTTTGGTTTGAGCTTGAGTCCTAATATACGCTCAAGTTACGTGGTCTCCCTGAAAAAACACGTCATCGCAATCGGTGAAAATTCAGGGTCCGTTCAGTGATCATGGTAATGCCCCCACCTTGAGTTGTTAGAGGAGGGATCAGCTGCTAGGCGGTGTTTTGGAGGTGCACCCACATACCGTTGTATCATCAGCAGAGATATTCACAAAAGCTTTGGATATGTTCTTAGGCAGATCATTTACCGGCCTGAATGTCCGAGAAATTTTCATAGAAAATATTCGTCTTCCGACAGGAATCGAACCTGTATCCTATATGGAACCGTCATTTAGCCTGACAGCCACAGAGGAGCGCTCGGTTAGCAATCTCGAATTTACTGTCTTTAAATTATAATTTTCCATGATTCTCTCACGTACATTCACATCTGTTCTTGGCGTATCCAAATGTAAAAAAATACGTCACACATTATGACAGGCCGGTAAATGTTGTTTAATACTGTTTATTATAAACAGAGCATTTACTTAAATATTTGTATCTAGAAAAAGAATGTTAAACATAAAAATATCTTAAAATAATTGTCGGACTTTATCCATTTCATAATATATATATATATATATATATATATATATATATATAGAGAGAGAGAGAGAGAGAGAGAGAGTAAAAAAAAAGTGTTGAAAAATGTACCCCTGCTCTACATAGACTTACAATAATACAATAATAGTTAATAAAAATGAACACGCTACCGCCCCTGTCTAAATGATTTGATTTCTCTGTATCCTTCGAAACAAAAAATTATGAATCTATGTGCTTTTAAAACTCAGTAAATTTAAAAATAAGTTATTCCAAAATTCGCTTGAAGATGAAATAGAACTAATGCTTTTAATTTAATTACATAATTTAAAGTTTTTAGATTCGGTTTTTGAAACATGGTAATTCTTGTGTAGCGAAGGAACCATATTTTTAAATCAGTTTATATATATATATATATATATATATATATATATATATATATTAAAGAAAAACAGACCACTTTAAGGTATCATTATAATAATTTATTTCACCAGAGCCCTTTTAAAATTGATGGGTAGTGTAAGTTTTTGTAATTTAACAGTAAGTGTAAAAAGGGGTAGTTAAAGAGACATGGTAGAGTTCAGGGAGGGATTAATTTCATATCTCTCTCAATCATACTTAGTATTGGGTGAGGAGGGGTGACCAGACCTAAATAGAGCTTTGACTTATCTGACGAGGATGCGATAACCTAGGGGTCATTTATGATAGTAGCCACCGACGCTTTGCCTTTATTGGGAAATTGGTTGGAGATCTTCCAGGACTCGCGGGATCCAAGTTGCTTGCTTTTGAACTTGGATTGCTTGTTTATAGCTACCCTTTGCATTTTCTTGAATTCTCTTTCAATGATTTCAGACAGTTCTGAAATGCAGCAAGTGTCCTGTTACATCCTTGTCTGTGATAGATATTGTAGTACTGGTTACGGTGAGCTATGACTGTAGAACATTTTAGGGTGAACCATGGAGGGCTGTTCGGTTTTTGCTGGATCTTTTTTCGGGGGTATAAAGTTCTTCATTCCAGAAAGGATTAATTTCAAGATTGGGGTGGCAATTTTGGGGGCAGTATGTTGGAAAAAAGCTGAGAATTGCTTCTACCATGTATGACCTGAAGCTGTCGAAGTTGGCTTCCGTGTAGCGAAAAATCCTTCGATGGCACATTAATTTGATATCGACTTTGACAGTGACTTGTCCAGAGGTGGGTAACACTTCACCGAAACGTTTTTCATGGGAGGATATGAGGAAGAGGTTCGCTTGATGTTCTATTGCATCGGGAACACGATTAGATTATTTGATGATTTGTGTCAGTTCGTAGGCGACAGAAAATTTTCAGCAGTATTTACCTCCATCATCGCTTTTGTTCAAATTGCCTAACTATTCTTTGTGGGGGATACTGAAGTCACCGCAAATATGAAAACTAGCTGATGGATAAGCGGAGAGGATATTTTTCAATCGTTTCAGCTGTCCTGGGGATGAAAGAATGTGAAGATGTAAGTCGTACTATGGACAAGTACCACTCAGAGGAACATATACAAGAGATCAGGGTCCTCGTTTTGGAGGTCTATGCTACATATAGGCACCGAGTTCGTGGCCATAGTCATGTTTTACTATTAGGAGCGAGTAGACCGGGATTGAGAGTTCCTGCATTTGGCTCAAGATAACAACATTACCTGTTGTTATTGGGGCTTTGGTAATATCTATAGGAGCATACAAATATGCAGAACAAATTCCTGAAGGTCGTAAAATATGTGATTAGCAAAAGAAATCATACTAATGGCAACTTCTCACTTCTAGAATAGATTTCTCTCCATCTAATGACGAAAATTAAATAGATTTTTTTTTAATTTCTGATTTGCGTGACAGCTTATCTGTTTGCATCTTCAGTTTGGTTTGGTTTGTTTTATCGTATATCAACATCAATGGGTTATTTAATGCCGACATTTATTTTGCTGGTAATATTTTGTTTTTGTCAAAAATCTATTTCTGGTAATATTTTTCTTTCAAAAGTATATTGTTGGTAATAGTTTTTTTTTCTACAAAAATTTATTGCTGGTAATAATTTTTATAAATTATTTCTGGTATTAAAACCTATTTTTACACTTTCATAATATTTTTACAACAGTTTCGTGGTTAAGTATTTGCCCATAGCTGGGACTCTAACAGGTGCTATCACCCCGGGTCAAGGTAGACATGGGAACACCAGCAATTAAGAGGTGGTTCCACGCTCCTCAAAACCTCCTGATCAGAGGCCTTGTTGGACGTAGTTTATCGTCTTACCCAGGACGCGGATGTAGTTTATCGTCATACCCAGAACGGTGCATCTTCGGATACAAAATTGTTGTCGTTTCTTGAAGTCTCTGGTAGAGAGATGGAGGCAACTCCTACTACTTAAATCAAAGGCAAAACGCAGTAGTAGTAATAATAATAATAATGAATAAATAAATAAATAATAATAATAATAATAATAATGTAAAAAAAATAATCCAAGCAAAGCAGGTGTTTTTCTGTCCACACCTCATTCTGCCAGAAACCGCTGGAACGTAAGTACCCATGATATATAGACATGGACACATGTTGTAACACAAACTTGAGTTCTATGCTGTTTTGTTGAAGTTATATTTTGTTTTGATTGGTTGATTTTGTTTAACGTCATATCAACCTCTGTGGGTTATTTAATATCAAAATCTAAACATTTTGAACGCAATTAAAATCTGATATATATATAAAAAAAGGTCGATTGCTTTTTTCGTTATTTTCTAAAAAAAAAAAAAACCCAAAAAACAACATTTCATAAAATTTCTAGTGGTCATTTTTCGTGAGAATTGGATTGGATTTGTTTGTTTAACAGCATATTGGACATTTGATCCCGAAAATTAATTTTCTCGGAAGCTTTAGATTATTAAAAATATGATATATGTTATTCTGCTTTCACAGTTGAATACATAGTAAATGATATTCACCTTTTATGTATTTTTGTGAACATAATTAATAAAGGCAATAATACGTGTGTTTTATGTTGTTTCGTTGAAGTTATATTTTGTTTTGATTGTTTGATTTTCTTTAGCTCCAAATCAACATCTATGGATTATTTAATGCCGAAATCTAAATACTGTTGACGTAGTTGTATACCTTCAACTGCAGATAAAATGTATTTTTGGTAATTTCACTACAAAAATGTAGTAATTTTTTATATAAAATATATTTCTAGTATGAAAATATATTTTTATTCTTTAATATTGTTTTGTTTTTGTCACTATTTTCCCATAGCTGAGACCCTGAGATTAACAATAATTAACAGGTGTTTCCACGCTCCTCAAAATCTCCTTGATGCCGGATGTAGTCTATCGTCATATCCAGGACTATTCGTAAGAAAACAACACAAATGACTGAATTTCTTCAAGAGAGATAAACGTTACCTACGAACTGGAGATTTCAAAAACAGGGGAATGAAAATGTGAGACCGAAATTCGAATGGACATTGGAATAGCAAAAGATTCCTTCCAGAAACTAAGCAAAGTATTAAGAAACAGAAACATTTCGTTAAAAAGGAAAAAAAGAAAAAAAGAGCGCTAAATTGTTACGTAATATCAATCTTCATTCATGGCAGCTAGTGATGGAAAAGTGATATTCAGACCATGAGCTACTCCTCCTTTCGCGGGCCCTTTATATAGGCCAATGGAGGATTAAAGTATGTGGGAAAAAGAGGAAACCATTCCATCTCAGTAAAAGAGAGAGAAAAAGCTTTGAAAGCGCACTAACGCTTATATCCAATATAGAGCACTCTGACAAAATGTAGTAAATTCTTACATATTTATAATAATAATAATAATAATAATAATAATAATAATGATATTATATAATAATATAATGTAGAACAATCAAAGTTAATCGCCCAGACATCGTTATTAGAGACCGCAAACAAAAAAAATTGCCTCCTTATTGATATGGTCGTCCCTGCAGTCTGTAATATATCTTTGAAGATCTTCAAAAATCTATCAAAATACAAGGACCTTGAAATTGAAATCTCAAAAATGTGGCACATGGGAACATCAACAGTCCCTTTTGTAGTTGAAACCTTCGGATTGGTTGGAAAAAATTCTCATTGAAGAGATTTCTAGAAGCCCATGCACTAAAGAAATACAAAAAAAGTTGTTCTCACAAGTACAGCCCATACCTTACGAAGGGCTTTATCTATGTAAACTATGTGCTTTTTCATCTTTTTAATTGCTCAGTGGAAAGTGTCATGATGCCATTTCTGACCTTAAGTCACTGGGCGGGACCTGGAAAGAAATGAGTACACGCTAGAAATCAAAGGAACTAAAACAACAACAACAACAACAACAACAACAATAATAATAATAATAATAATAATAATAATAATAATGAATATACCCACAATCGCAACAAGATAGCGACATATATGCACGCGAAGATATGCAAGAAGCACAAAATCAAAACCACTGAGAGATGGTATGACCAGATACAGTTACCCAAAATAACGATGTACCTATCCTCTGGGACATGCCAATTCAAATTGATAGGGAAATAAAAGTCAACTGATCTGTACATAAATACATGTTATTGACCCACCAGAAATACCCCCATAAAAATGATCGAGAAATTGTCCAAATATAAGGACCTGGAGATCGAGATTAACAGGATGTGTGGAATGAAGACTGAGACTGTATCAATAGTAATCGGAGCTCTGGGTCTCGTGAAAAAAGGAATGGATAATTTTACTAACAGTGTCCCAGGTAACATAAACATATAAGTTGCTCAGAAGTTCACCCCACTAGGAACATCCTATATACTAAGAAAAGTGCAATGAATTAAATGACATTTCCCTATAGGGGCTAAAGACCATAGTTTGGATCCGTCTTTATAAGATAAAAAGCAGGAAACATACACAAATGATAATAATGGTAATAATAATAGTAACTCTGCAAATTCCTAAATGAGGTGTCGCCAAATTCAGTCATTACTAAGATAAAAACGAAAGAAAACAAGGAAGAAAAAAAAAAGAGGAAAAACTGCTTGTGTTATGTGATGCGCTGACTTTCAAGGACTCGTTTCATGGTCTTTTTACGTTTTTCTTTCAGTGGATGAAGCGAGGCGAAGTCATCAGAAACAAATGTCAATGTCTGTCCGAATTAGACGTACCATCTTTTGACGTGGACCGCAGTCCGCCATTTTGGTCAGAAATTAAGCGCTGGTTGTTAGAATAGCGTAAATCTTTTGAAGCTGCTTTGAAGAAATTACCAAACGCATCTCGAACAATTTAGGCGAAAGGACTACCCCACACGGCCCCACCCCCCTCTCCCTATGCCATTTCTATATGACCCATTATGCCCTGTCATACTATAACCAGCGAGGTTTTCATGTAGCTATCACTCTTTCTTTCTTTATTTTCTTTCTGTCTTTATTTTCTTTCTATCTTTCAAATTATCTTGTGTTGTTTATTGATCACTCTTTCTTTCTTTCTTCCTTTTTCCTTTCTTTCCTTCTTTCCTTCTTTCTTCCTTTTTCCTTTCTTCCTTTGATTCACTTTCCCATGCCTTGTTTATTAACCATTCATTCAATCTTTCTTTCTTTCTTTCTTTCTATCTTTCTTTCTTTCTTTCTTTCTTTCTTTCTTTCTTTCTTTCTTTCTTTCTTTCTTTCTCTTACGTTGTTTATTGATCACTCTTTCTTTCTTTCTTTCTTTCTTTCTTTCTTTCTTTCTTTCTTTCTTTCTTTCTTTCTTTCTTTCTTTTGTGTTTTTATTGACCACTCCTTAATTCTTTCTTTCTTCCTTTGATTCATTTACTCTTGCACTGTTCTTTCTTTCTTTCTTTCTTTCTTTCTTTCCATAACGACAATTTTGTCCTTTCATCATATATCAGTAGAAAGCAAAACAAATCAAAACAAAAAAACAAGCAAATACAAAGGCGCTCCCCAAAACAGAAACAATAACCACGCCAATCTTGTAGAGCCGTAAAAAAATTGTTCGCTTCTACGCAGCCAACAAAACAGAACAACACGTCGAAAAACATGAAACCCGTTAGAATTTCATTAAAGCCTGTTGAGCTTCGCCTTCCCTTCGGATGATTTTGCCGCTGTCTTTTAAACCGCAACTCATTATTTCCTCTCTTCTTCTTTTCTCCTCAACGCCGCCCCCCCCCGTTTGAGTTCTAAGTTGAAAATTAAATGAAACACGCCAACGGAACGAACATGTGTTTTGGTAAGTCTGCCGTTTTTATTTGATTATTGAGCTTCAAGGTGACGATCGTTTCGCTCAATGCGATTGGTCAAAATAGCAGCTAACTGGGCCGGAAAGGTTATGAGGTCATTCCTCTTGTCCACTTTTCTTTTAACGCCTCATCACATCAATCCAGTGTTCATTTTATTTTTTTCTAAATAGGATTTTCGAAAATAAGTCGGAAGACATCTCTGTTGTAATATAAGATGGCGAATAACCGGAACAAAGTGATCCGTTTTCCCGGGGGGTGAAGGAGAGCTGAACAGAACTGAGGTCGTAAAATTATCGCCCCACCTCACATGTCAGGAATCCTTGTCGTGAAGCTCACGGTGGTCACCTAACCACTGGCGGGTAGCGAACGTTTGGTTGAGACAAAATAAATCTAGTAACGAGACCGATTGACCTTTCACCCACCTCTCTACTGATGAAGCCCAGAGTTTCCTTCTGTGGGGCCTGAATATATCACGTGACTATCTCACCTTTTTTTTGCATGGGAAGTTACAGGAAGATTGGACATTCGTTTTGATTAAAGTTCATTGAAATCAAGAACAGAAGAAAACGAGAAAAAAAAAGTATTTCGTTTGGCAAGGGGATAACTTAACGACAAAAAAGGATTGTTGCTGAGCGTCTAAACAATTCAGATATACTTTAAGTATAAAGAAATCATAGAAATGAGATTTTTAACAATTTTAACACAGGTTTTTTACTCTATCAAAAGCTAATCAAGGTAGAAGTTTACTATGTGGAGTGATATTATCGTAGGAAAGGGCAATCGGTAGGAGCATAGAGTTGAAGTAGACTTTAGAAGGAACCGGAAACCCAGTCATTAACAGAAAACAAAGGAAACACCCCTACTCCTGTTCAACAGACAGGGAAGGAGTTTGAGACGGACGATAGGCGAACCTATATACTCCTTGCATTATTTACATTATTCGGACTGTTATCCTCATCTTCGTGGCCATATTCACAACCTTTCGGCCGTTGTATGCTCCGGTCTTCTTCAGGTGATTGGAATTTCGAACCGAACCCTGTATTTCGTTCACCGGAGTAGAATGTTCTATTTCGACGTGTCATGCCTCTTCCGGATGTCTCAGTTATTTCCCTTTAACTCAACTCTTCAGGTGGACGAAATAAATGGTTCGTTTCGAAATTCTGAAGAAGGCCGAAGCGTACAACGCCCGAAACGTTGTGAATATGGCAATGAAGATGAGGGTAACAGTTAAAATAATGTAAATAATGCAAGTAATCATAATACCTCATCTCAGAGATATAGACAGCTATATACTCCTGTTGGTGGAGGGGAGAGAGAGAGAGAGAGTGAGAGAGAGAGTGAGAGAGACAAGGAGAGAGAGAGAGAGAGAAAAAACAAAAAAGTAAAACAACAATTAGTAAATACAATTTCAGCGTTCAGGTACAAATGTTAGTACAGAGAAAATGACTTCATTCATTTGGGAATATGTCCTGAAAGCTTCACCAAAATCCGAAACCTATCCGACCTCCAAAGAGCTCCCAAATCAATGCCCTTCAAAAAGACGCCAAAGAAAAATAATGAACATATAAAAAGTAAAAATGAATTTAAAACTAGTATACATTGTGGAGAAAGGTAACGGAAACACCCTTATTTTTACCAAGAACCCATAGCAATTCACAGATTTTATTTGTTAATGATTTTTAAATCACTTCACCCCCAAGCAAGGCAATAAAGCCACTAAGACGCAAGGAGTTACTGGATTTTAGAGAATATGAGAAAAACTACTACAAAGGTGAGAGGACAATAAAAGAACAAGAATTAAGAAGAGAGAAGATAAGGATTGACATTGCATTTAAATATTTGAAGATTAAAGGCAATAAAACAACTACGACGGAAGGGGTTACTGAGTGTTAGAGAATATGAGAAAAACTATGACTAAGAAGAAAGGACAATAAAAGAACAAAAATAAAGATAACAGAAGATAATGATTGACACTGTATTTAAATTTTCGAAGATCAAAATTGACTGGGAAGCAAGAAACCAGAAGAGAGTTCCACAAGCGAGAAGTGTCACAGAAGAAACTGTTAGCATAGAACTTACGGTTACATCTAGCCATTTAAACTGATGAGACCTCTTCGCGAGTCGAAAACTGCGCTTAAATTCAAAAAAGTCTAGGTACCAAAGAAGAAAGATCCCCAGAAATGGCACAGGTGGAAGGAAAGGGAGTGAAGCCGAGGTATCAGGTCAGGATTAATAATATTGCAGATTCTTCTTTGAAGTTTATCAAGAATCTCTAAATATATAGCAGGAGAAACAGACAAGATGTGGCTGCAATATTCAATACAAGAGCGAATGGTAGACTTATGTAAGATAGATTCTGGTGAGAAAAATTGTCTAGCCCAATGATTCCAAACGTGGAGCGCGCGCCCCACCGGTGGGGGATAGTAATATTTTGGTGGGGGCATGCGTAGGATGTGCACCCTTTGGCTTACTATAACAACAGAATAAGGGGGTAATTCAAGAATGAGTTATTAACAGTAAATTGTTTTGTAGTGAGCCTCAGTGAGAGTGTTAATACCTGTTAATACATACAATGCATATACAGCATGCATATATACAAATATTTTCTGTGTATGTACGTACATATATAATTGGCATACATATAAGAATTAAATATTACAGGGGAGGGGCACCAAAATTTTAGATTTACCAAAGAGGGGCATGGCCCAAAATCGGTTGGGAATCACTAGTCTAGTACGACATAGGAAACCACCCTTTTTAGCTGCAGATTAGCAATTGATTCAATATAATCTTCTCACTTCATGTCAGCTGAAAATGACCGAGAAGGAGCAACGAGTCACTCTCCAGATGGTTAGCATCAGCCATGTTGGGGGAAGGTAAAAAGGGTTCTCACAGATGATTAAAAGAGAGCAGTTTCGTTTTTGAGACGTTAAAATTAACAAATGATTCCTTGCCCCAGTTAAGAACAGAATGAAGATCATTTTTTAGATAAGTTGCCAATTTGACTTTACCGAAACAACCAAACTTACTATTAAGTTAAAAATAAATAACTTAAGCATACTACATTATTTCAGTACTAATTTAGTGAGGAACAGGAGATAATTGGAAATAGTCATTGTCATAGGGGATCGTAGGGGACTGGCAAGTTATAGCATTCTTCTATTATTGTCTGTTCTCACTAAATACTACTAATATTGTACAATCACTTCAGTATTCCTTCAAAAATGTAAATGCAATGCCAATCGCCATCTTTTTTAAATCATGTCCGTTATATTTTCCTGCCTCGGCGCATGAAATTTACTTCTTTCCCTTGCTTATGTGATAGAACAGTAGCCGAAGCGACGGTGTTAGGTTTGTGCTAGTAGTCATAATGATGGTGTAAGATTACTAATAGAATAGTAGTCTTAATCAATAGTAATAGTATCACAATCACATGACCGGTAACCCATTAGGATCGTAGGGGCATCACACGTATTGCAGTTGCAGTAGTAGTGATGTTTCTAAGCTGGTTTTGAATCTAGAGTTTTTCTTTGCCACCCAACGCTATAGGACCCACTCTGTCTTGCTATTTACCCACATATAGTGAAGAAATGGATTCATACCTTTACGTGCCAATACTCGAATTTGAACCCCGCTCAACGTTTTCTCAATCCGAGCCGCTATCCCTTACTCCAATAGTAGTATATTAGTCATAAACGACAGCCTTCGATTAATCGTATTATTAGAATAGGGGTCTTAGAACAATAATAGCAAAATAATAATTGTAATGACGGTGTTAGATTTAAAACTTACTGATTTGTTTTTATTCATTTCATCCCAAGCAAGGCAATAAATCCACTAAACCACAAAGAAGTTAATCTAAGAATCAGAGAAAACATTGAGTAGAAAAAAAGCATTTTATAGATTAAATAAGGGGTTCCGCTCAAAATTCTCTGAATTAGGTGTGAAGAGGGTTGACATACCATGACCCACGTTGGTTATAAACTGCAGTATCATGACAGACAAGTCCTTGAATTCTGCAGAAAGCCAACTGATATTTCTTTTTTTTTTTTTTTTTTTTTTTTACAGCGAGGTTCACCCTTTAAAAGGCGCAGGGTCGACTCAATGTAAAGTGTTACGTTTGGAAACTGTGTGTATAGGAGTGGAAGATAATGGTTAACCTTGGCCTTGAATAAGTTAAGATTGTAGTAATCTAAGAAACATCCTGTTGGGAGTTGGTTCCATAGGGCAGTTGTCCGCGGGATGTAATTGTTTGAGTGGAACTTACTTCACACCGATGGGATACGAAAGGAATTTGGGTGCTTTCTACTATGTAAGTGACATAGCGTTTTTTGCTGTGAAGGTTTTTATCAGCGGGAAGAGGGAATATAGTTCTTTCGAGCACTTTCCATGGAAGTCGCAGTAGAGAAGTGAGATGCTTGCCACATTCCGCCTGTGAGAGAGAAGTTCAAGTGTGGAGAATAGTTCGTCACCCACAAGGACTTGGAGATTCTTTGGAACACTATCAAGACTCCATTTTTTGCCTGATCATATGTACGAGTTCCACTTTAGGCCGGGTGTGAGTTTGAGGCCCAACAGTCTTTCAAAGCACGATGCTTCCCCAGGAGGACCTCTGTCCATCCAGATCGGTGGTAATTCGGGATCATATCGGTGATGATGGAATGTAAGTAGCTTGGTTTTTGAGTCATTGAATATAACCAGACAATATTTGACACCATTGAGTATTTTATGCAAGATCGGAATAGAGTTCAGTCAGCAATCTCTGACCATCAAGAGTTTTAGAGGTGCGCCTGTTATAGTTGTATCATCGGCATAGATGTTCACAAATGGTTTGAATATATTCTTAGGCAGATCATTTATGTAGATCAAAAATAGGGTTGATCCGAGGAGTGACTCCTGGGTGACGCCTGCGTTGACCTCTAGGGCTCCGGGGGACTGTTTATTGATAACTATCTTCAGTGACCTACCAGTTACGAGGGATTTTATGATCGAGAAGTCCCTTCCAGTGATTCCATAGAATGAGAACTTGTGTAGTAAGCCTTTGAACCACACCTTATCGAAAGCCTTTGAGATATCTAATGCTATTGTCCTCGAAGTGTGTTTGCCGTTAAGAGGGTCACTGAATCTGTGAGTGATGGTAGTTAGGACGTCGGCAGTGGATCGGGCCGGTCGAAACCCATACTGCTCGTCGCTAAAGAGATTTTCCTTTTCTCGGTTCTCGATGACCTTTTTATTGATTATGGCCTCAAAGAGCTTGTGATATTGAGGAGTCTGATGTCTCTGTATTGAGAAAGGGAAAACTGCACGCCTGCGTTCTTGAAAACCGGGTATATACTTGACACTTTACACATGCTTAAGAAGGATTTATCTTTCAAGCAGCGGTTGAATAACTTTGATAAGAATAGGGATAGTTCCGGTTTGATGCTCTTAAGGATAACCACTGGAATTTTGTTTGGACCAGTGGTTTTCATAAGGTCAACGTCTTTGATACGTTTAAAGAGTTTGTGCCTAGTGAGATATGGGAACTTCGGGAAGGAATTTCTTTGTCATCTACCAATGTGATGGAAGCAAAGAGGTTCGTCTTATCAGTCGAGGAAGAAATCACCTAGGTGACATTTATAATTGTTTTACCTCTGTTCATGATTTGGTTGGTGACCTTCCAGAATTCTTGGGACCCAATTTGTTTCTTTTCAATCCTGGTCTGGACAGCACGTGCTAGAAGCACTTGGTGTATTCTAGAATTGTTTTGCTGCAATTGCGAGCATTTCCGAATGCAGTGAGGCCTGAACTACAAGGCAATTCAATGTGGCATGAAGCTGGAAAATATTTTAGCTTCTTGTCAGATCAATAATTGCATTTTGATTTTAAAATTTTCGGACCAAACAGAAAGGAAAAGAAATCTATACAAATACTTTGATAGTGTATATAAGTCGAGTTTTGAAGGCAAACTTTTAAAACAAAACATTTTTCATATTTTAATATTCAAGATTCACGTTACATTCTACAGGGCAATTTCAATGACACATGAGGCAAGGTAATTTAAATGCCACATGAAGCTAGGTGATTTCAATGATACATGAAGCAAGTTGATTTCGCTGACACATGAGGCTAGGCGATTTCGATGACACACGAAGCTAGGCAATTACGATAGCATATGAAACAAGTCAATTTCGAAGGCACATGAAGCAGTTCAAATTTAATGGCATATGAAGTAAGTCGATTTCGCTGACACATGAAGATAGGCAGTTTCTATGACAAATCAAGCAAGTCGATTTCGATGACACATTAATCAATGCGATTTTGAAAACATACGGAACAGGTTAGTTTCAATTAGATATAAAAGCGATTTCAATGATACATGACGCATGACAAGTCAATGGCTCAGGAAGTTGAATTTAAAATTTCCTGACTAAACAGAAAATGGAATCTACAAATAATGTTATAGTCGTATATAAGTTAAATTTTGAAGGCAAACATTTAAAGAAAAATATTTTTCATAGTTTAATATTTTTTTAGAAAACTTGTCCCTTTCTTTCTCCTATATTTCCTTTCTCTCTCCTTTTTAGTTTTCACTTCCTTTCTTTTTTTTAATTTGTCTCTCTTTCTTTTTCACTTCCTTCTCGTTTTTTCTCTCATCCTCATTATGATTACATTTTTTTACATTTCTTCTTCATTTCATAACTTCATTTTGTAATTCATTTGCATCCGTTCTTTTCTTTCTTTTTTTATTATACATTTTGCCTTTTTTGCCTTTTTTGCCTTTTTTGCCTTTTTTGCCTTTTTTGCCTTTCCTTTTTTCTTCAACCATTTTCCTTTAGTCCATTCTTCCCAACATTTTTCGGTCTTCATTTTCCTTCTTTTTTCATTTTCCATTTTTTACTTTACGCTTCTACTTACTTTTGTGCATCCTCTTTAGTCTGATATTATTGCACGCATTTGAATATATATATATATATATATATATATATATATATATATATATATATATATTCATTTCTATTGATATAAGTTTGCGAACCTGGGTTTCACACTTTTGTGATCATCAGACAAACAGCGCATATATATATATATATATATATATATATATATATATATATATATATATATATATATATATATATATATTTCTATTGATATAAGTTTGGGACCCAGGGTTTCACACTTTTGTGATCATCAGACAAACCGCGCGCATATATATATATATATATATATATATATATATATATATTTCTATTGATATAAGTTTGGGACCCTCGCTTTCACACTTTTGCGATCATCAGACAAACCGCGCATATATATATATATATATATATATATATATATATATATATATATATATATATATATATGTATATATATATATATATATATATATATATATATATATATACATATATTCCTTTCTATTGATATAAGTTTGGGACCCTGGGTTTCACAATTTTGCGATCATCAGACAAACCGCACACACACACACACACACACACACACACACACACACACACACATATATATATATATATATATATATATATATATATATTCATTACTATTGATATAAGTTTGAGACCCTGGGTTTCACACTTTTGTGATCATCAGACAAACCACGCATATATATATATATATATATATATATATATATATATATATATATATATATATATATATATATATATATTCATTTCTATTGATATAAGTTTGGGACCCAGGGTTTCACACTTTTGTGATCATCAGACAAACCACGCATATATATATATATATATATATATATATATATATATATATATATATATATATATATATATATATATACATATATTCCTTTCTATTGATATAAGTTTGCGAAACTGGGTTTCACACTTTTGTGATCATCAGACAAACAGCGCATATATATATATATATATATATATATATATATATATATATATATATATATATATATATATATTTCTATTGATATAAGTTTGGGACCCAGGGTTTCACACTTTTGTGATCATCAGACAAACCGCGCATATATATATATATATATATATATATATATATATATATATATATATATTTCTATTGATATAAGTTTGGGACCCTCGCTTTCACACTTTTGCGATCATCAGACAAACCGCGCATATATATATATATATATATATATATATATATATATATATATATATATATATATATTCCTTTCTATTGATATAAGTTTGGGACCCTGGGTTTCACACTTTTGCGATCATCAGAGAAACCGCACACACACACACATATATATATATATATATATATATATATATATATATGTATATATATATATATATATATATATATATATATATATATATATTCATTTCTATAGATATAAGTTTGGGACCCTGGGTTTCACACTTTTGCGATCATCAGACAAAGCGCGCATATATATATATATATATATATATATATATATATATATATATATATATATTCCTTTCTATTGATATAAGTTTGAGACCCTGGGTTTCACTCTTTTGCGATCATCAGACAACCCGCGCATATATATATATATATATATATATATATATATATTCATTTCTATTGATATAAGTTTGGGACCCTGGGTTTCACACTTTTGCGATCATCAGACAAACCGCGCATATATATATATATATATATATATATATATATATATATATATATATATATATATATCTTTTTTTCCTCCGATGTCTATTCTTTTTTATCTTTGTTTACTCATTTGTTCGTTCATTCGAACGTTCTTTCGTTCGTTCTTTCCTTCCTTCTTTTCTTCCTTCCTTCCTTCTCTCATCTATACATTCTACCCTGACCTAAAACTGTCCACACCCAGGAAGAGGAAAATTAAAAAACAAAAAAGAAAGAAGTCTTCAGCAAATCCAGAAAACATACGAATTGCTCATTAGTCTAATTCCTTGGTTTCAGCTGAATAAATACTAAGTGGGTTTTTATCTTCCTGTGCAAGTCGAGACGCGAAACAAAGCTAGGAGAGAAACACGGGAGATAAAAGAATGTTTCCATCTCTGGTGGGAGTCTGGGCTTCCTTTCCGCTCGCTTGATTTCAGGGTAATCAACTGGAACGATGTTACCCTTCAAAAGCGCATAATGGCGGGGCACGCATCGCAGCCGTCTGCTTATTTGCACAATCCGATCCGACCGACGATCAGTCACGTGGACAGAGTTCAAATGCCGAACGCCCGAATGCGATTGGTCGATGCGTAGCCAGAAACATCGCTCGTTGTATCCATTTCCGCGCCCTTACCAATTCTTTGCTTCATTCTATCCACTTGGATTTCTCGGATGTCACTCGCAACTCAACCTATTTTTTTTTTTATCTTTTTCATTCTTCCCCGCTTTTTTTTTTTCATTCTGACTTTTTTATCCAAACCAAAATTATGCAACTTTTCTGAGTTGCAAATTTACAATCCTTTTTCACAAATTCCTTCTCCATTTTTCTTCTTTGAAAAAACTTCTCATCGTTTTTTTCTCCTTTCTTTTATCCTCCTGTCTTCTGTCGTTTATATACGATTATTTCCCGCTTCAATTCTTTTATTGCTCATTTTCTTTTATTTAACAATACATGATACTAGCAGCCATCGTCTGCTCGCTTTCCAAAGTAAGATATATTCACTACTTGAAATCTTTGAAACAAAAATTTTAAATGAACATTTCATTCATAAATTGACTTGTTATAGTTAAGGAAAGTTTTAGATGCCAACATGTTGAAGCCCAAATAAAATGCAAATTTCAAACACTTTTCTGCACTATATAAGACGATATTGCTAAACAGAACTATTTTTGATATCGAAATCAAAACAATTTTCGAATAAAAGAACAATAATGAAAGAGAGTTAATGAAATAAACTTTTTAAAATCAATATGCAAATTAGTTAAACCTGAAGAGGGATATTTCCTAGAAGTAGAAAATATATAATACAAATATTGCGCTTATAGCGCGTCAGTTACTCTAAGTAATTTATGCACATTACTTATCATCTCTCAGTTGCGTCTCTGTCCTTGGACAGAGTGCGCTCAGGGGCGGCTCCGTTAAAGGACAGAGTCGCAACTGAGGAAAATTATACCGAGAGGTTCCTGGCTCTGGGGGCACAGCTGCCGGAGACCGCGCCTTCTCATTGCACTAGAGAGAAGGATCGGTGCACGCACCGAGGCAAGCGCATCCGACTGTTGCGGGGACTCGGGGAATTTTTGTTCCTTGCCCGGGTGCGCGCGCTTGGGCTCCCCACATTAAACCCACCTTGTGTCACAACCTGACCTCGTGGGGGGGGGGGTCAAGTAAATACCGCGCGTAAATTACTACAAAGTTGAGGTAGGGCTTTTTAATCTCAGAATTCGTGGGAGAATTGAGCTCCAATTTTGCATTTATTCATATAGATTCTAGAATATAGGTTTTACAAGCTTTCGTCTGTTCCTACAGACATAATCAGGTATGGAAGTAGACGAAAGCTTGTAAAATTAAAAAGACCTTATGCAACTGTAATTTATAAACGGGGATCATATCATTCATATACAGGCTCGGGGTTGATGTATCTTATTTAGATTGTTTGCGACGAAGTATTCTCGCCATTTAAATCATTAACCTCTATATTTGTTTTTTGCATGAATGATTCATGAATTTATAAATTATATTTGCACCTTTTAATTGATATATATATATATATATATATATATATATATATATATATATATATATATATATATATATATATATATATATATATGTATATTATGAAATGGACAAAGTCCGACAATTATTTTAAGATATTTTTATGTTTATACATTCTTTTTATAGATACAAATATTTAAGTAAATGCTCTGTTTATAATAAATAGTATTAAACAACATTTACCGGCCTGTCATAATGTGTGACGTAATTTATTTACATTTGGATACGCCAAGAGATGATATGAATGTAGGTGAGAGAATCATGGAAAATTATAATTTAAAGACAGTAAAATCGACGTGGCTAGCCCAACGCTCTTTTGTGGCCAAATCGGTTAAAGGCACGTCAGGATATATGACGGTTCCGTATAGGATACCGGTTCGATTCCTCTCAGAGGACGAATATTTTCTATGAAATTTTCTTGGAAAAAAATCAGGCATTTCTACACTTCTAGAACGCATAATGCGTTCTAGAAGTGTAGAAATGCCTGATTTTTTTCTTCTTATCGTTCAGTTTTTCCATACCCGGCAACACAGAGCGGGTGGATTTTCTTTCGACCTATTCAATGTGCAGGATAACATTCACAAACACTGAAGCTATATTATACACCCCCCCAAAAAAAAACAAAAACAAAACAACAACCCCCTAAAAAACAACAAACTAAAAAGACTATACTACGGCTAACAGGCAGTCCTGGTATGACGATAAACTACATTCCGCAGCAAGGCTTCTGATCGAGAGATTGGAGATTTTGAGGAGCATGGAACCACCTTTTAATTGCTGATCCGGGGTGGTAGTATCTGTTAGGGTCCTAACTATGGGTAAATAATGAACCCCCAAGAAAAACACTATGAATTTTTAATAACTTTTTAACAAAAAAATACCAGCAATTTATTGTTATATAAAATTACCAAGAATACATTTTGGAGAAAAATGACCAACAATAAATTTTGTCTGTGGTTGAAGGCATACAATTGCGTTCAAAATATTTAGATTTCGGCATTAAATAACCCACAGAGGTGTTGATATGCCATTAAACGAATTCAACGATCCGGTTAATCTGGTTAACCAGCAACGTAGCAAAGATGGATTGCTGTTGTGTGCTATCGACCGTCGGTTTTGGAGGATTATTTTTCGGGTCGAAAAGAGAACTGTTCCTAGATTGAAGAGATATATGGCTCCTTGAAAAGAATCCTGAATTATGGATCTGACTTGTTGGGAAAAATAATCAACTGACAAGAAGACATGGAAACACAGGATGTACTAGGCAACGTTATTCGCCAAATGTTTCTAATATTTTTTCCACCAAAAATTCTTGGGAATTACCAGATAATGTAGGTTTGGGTGTGCGGGTGGTGTAATGGATAAAAGCTCAGAATAAGAAATCGGGGAACCGATCTCGAACCCTAGTCGGGTTCGTTATATTCATTCATGCGCAAATACCTTTTAGAAAAGTATGAATCCATGAATTCTCCCCACAAACTATGGGTTAAATGTTAGGAAGAAAAATCAGAATTTGAAAAATTATTATCATCTCACAAAAAATATTACAATCCAAAAATATGTTCTGGCTTGAGATATTCCACAAAAGATTGATAAACTGTAAAAAAATCAATATTGAAAAGCCTCCAAAAATAAAAAGAAATTAGCAAAGAATTGACTTATACTGAAAATAATTAGTTTTAATTGAAATTGTTGTAAAAATTGGCGAAAAATGAGACAATTAATGGCTTCTCTTCAAACGTTGCCCATTATACATGCTGTAAGGAAGGCCAGAGAATGCATCGGCTGATACGCTGTAATAGAAAAAAATAAAGTTGATGAACCTAATGTAAATACTTCAATATATTTCACCACGAAATATCTGAAGAGACAAGAATGGCCGGAGAAAGCTTCAGCCGAATCAACAAATGTTCATAGCATAATAATAATTTTTTAATTTCAGAATCTTGAACAACATCGGAGAATAAGAATTTCCGATTATTGATTCCTTGATGTTACGACCGCAGTTGAAATGTTTATTTTATTCGTTAAACAAATCCTGTCGCCTGTCGGGGTGGAGGGTCAGAATTAAGAAATACTGGTAGTGCCAAAGAATATTCACTTGACAGTGTTTGGGTGGGGGAGGGAAATGTTAGTTTAAGTGGGCAGATCATTACTGAAGGGGTTTTCGTACGGCAAGACGGTTGCCATAAGGTCATCGGGGATTCTTATAAAATATCTTCCTACTTGCGAAAAACACCGAAGAGATTATAGTCTGTGATTACAGGTTGCGATCTTCCAAGAGGATGAAGAAGAAATAGTGGAAGGAAGAGGGGGAAAGAAAATATAAAAGCCACTGTAAGAGAAGAAGAAGAAGAAGAAGAAGAAGAAGAAGAAGAAGAAGAAGAAGAAGAAGAAGAAGAAAAAGAAGAAGAATAGTAGAAAAGGTTAAAAGATATCGAAGAAGGAGAGATGGAAAGGTAGCGGAAAGATCGTGAAAAGCGAAAAGAAGGAAAAAGAAAAGAGTAAAGAAGAAAATGAAAGTATTAAGTTGGTGCAAAAATAATGACGTAATAATGTCGTTTTTTGACGTTAAAATATACGTCAAAAAACGACATCATTACGTCATTATTTTGCACCAACCTAATAATAAGTGAAAGAAGAAGAGGAAGAAAAAGAAGAAGAAAAAGAAGGAAAAAGGAAGTAGAAAAAGAAGAAAAAGCAGATGGTGGAAGAAGGAATTTGAAGACGTAAGTTGGAGCGACTAATTTCCCACAGTCACGTCAGTTTGTGAAATTAATAGTATTTTTCCTATCAATAGAAACATCTTATTATCATTCTGCTTGTCCCCCTCCCATAGTTCCTTAGTCAACGCGTACGTTACGCCATGTCACTAACTCATAAGTAATGGACTATTCTATTTTGATCGCGTGAAAAGACGGAATAGATATATGAGAGATGGTATTTGGTTTTAGTGAGAAAATGAATTAATTAATTAAAGAAAGAAAGAAATAAAGAAGGGAAGATATAAGAGGCGATGACGCTATTGTTTAAAGTCTAATTCAGTGAAATAGAAAGAAATTGTCAAATTCAAATCTTTTCATTTGTACCCTCTTACTTCTTAACAACCAGCATTCATAATTATGATTGTTATTGCAATATTTTGTAATTAAAGATGTTAAGCTCAAATATTTAGCGATGCGATAGGGGAATTGCTACGGATATTTTATTGCGCTTATTTAATCATTAAATTAAGATTCATCAGAATAATAAAATAAGAAACCGTTAAATTTTCACGGGTCTTTCTAGTTAGTTATATTATTTAAATAACAAAATATTTCGTGTGGATCGGGCACTACATTGAGTTTTTAAGAAAATTATTTTTTTCAGTAAAATTTTACCTGTGTCAGTTGAATCTACTTTTTGTTTCTTGAATTTTTTTTTTTTTTTTTTACATTTTTAAGAAAAAAGAAAAGAAAAAAAAGACAAGCGTGAAAAATGGAAGCACTTGAACTTGATCTAAAACAGAAGTTCGATTGTCATTATACGTGAAATTCCTGGTCTGGTCTTTGTCATAGGTGAATAAAAATGGACGCTTGCAGGGTTCCATTGCATATAATTGCAAAGCTGGATCGAATTCATTTCTGTTGTTTTGGCGTGCAGAATATTTTATCATGAAGATAATCTCAAAATGTTTTCTCCCAGAAATTACTAAATGCAACATAGAACTCGGGAAAAACACGCAGTGATTAAAAAATAAACAAAAAATAGTTGTTATTCGTTCGAATAATTGATGGGAAAAATTGACTCTATTTAATATAATTTCATACAGTACTTGGCCCGGGACCTATACTGGCAGCAAACTGCCTGCATACGGAAGTAAAAGGAGTTCTATAAATATACGAATATAAAAACGGGGTGTAAAACAAGGATGCGTCTTATCGCCGAACCTTTTCAACCTAAAGAGCGACGCCATTCTGAGAAGTCCTACCAGGATTCATTATTGACGGCCACAGTCTTAATAACATAAGATATGCAGATGAGAAAGTGCTGATAGCCGACACAGAAAGGAAACTAGAAGAACTACAGAGGATAATGGAGGAAAGCGAGAAGAAGGGACTAAATATCATTTGTAAGTGCATCAGGATCCATGATTGTTAGCAAAAGAAACATCCCAACATGCAAAATACAGATTGGAAGTACTAAAATCAAACAAATGTAGCAAGTTTAGATATTTGGGAAGCATATTGAGGACAAAAAGTGCAAAACAGAAATATGAAGGCAC
The DNA here is from genome assembly GCA_963932145.1 of Acanthosepion lycidas. Classification (NCBI taxonomy): domain Eukaryota; kingdom Metazoa; phylum Mollusca; class Cephalopoda; order Sepiida; family Sepiidae; genus Acanthosepion; species Acanthosepion lycidas. The sequence goes on from OZ010591.1 coordinate 104,976,696, forward strand.
ACTGGGATAGTGAAAGATGCCTTCCAAAAGCTGAGCAAAGTATTAAGAAACTGAAAACAGTGAGCATCATAGAAATTGAGTCGGAGAGACGATTTCAAATTTCGGTTGTGACAATCTATATTTACTTGTGAAAGGCAGGAATCCATCTCTCTCCAGTTATGGGTGAAGTAACCGGGTGGAATGGTTTCTATAGGCTTCGTTAGTAACTACTTTTTTTTTTTTTTTTTAATCAAATTCACCCAAAGCAAGGCGGTAAAACCATTAAAACACAATGGGTTACAGGGTGTGAAAAAATTGAAAAACAGAAAAAAGGAGCGAGAACAATAAAAGAATAATCAGGAAGAGAGTTGATGACGATTGACATTGTATTTAAATTTTTGAAGAACAAAATTAGCTGGTAAGAATGGACCCAGAAGAGAGTTCTAGGCGAGAAGTTCGAGAAAAGAAACTTTTAGCATAGAACTTACGGTTGCATCAAGCCAATTCGATTAGAACGAAAATACTGAATTCTAAACCAAGAATGAGACAAAGGAATCCATATTGATATCTTTCCCAAGAAACGCCATAGCAAATCCGAGTTTACAGCTATTAAAGAAAAGGAAGCTGTAGAGAGCCATTGTCGCTTATATCCAACAGTCACATAGTACTTAGAGTGTAGAACAACCCTTCTTATAAAAACATGGTTCGAAAATGAACACGGAAAATGAAAACTGATTGTCCTGGAATAAAAGAATGAAAGATGAAATAAAATTAAATATATAAAATAAAAAAAATAAGCGACAATTTTAATCATCTGTGGTAAGTTAAGCTGTAAAATCCTGGTTTGTAACGGCCTCGTCGTCACTGGCAGCGACCAGGAGTATTTTAACGTATTAGAAAAAGGATTAAACTATAATCCGTTGCTAGATTATCAAGAACACAAATATTCTATTTATGATTCGTGTTTCTCTTTTGTGAGGAGGGTCGGTGAGAAGGTCATTGGAAGAATGGTTTCCTCTTTGGGTAATTTGATATAAGGAACAGTATTAGCGAATAAAGAACAGTATTAGCGGAATTACGGGTGTTTTGTTGAATGCTTAGGGTGTGGGTGGGTAGGTGCGAAGAAGGCAGAATGAGAGGAAGTTTCAAAATATTAAGAAAACTTTGTTTATCACGATCACTGACCAGCTGAGTATAGGAGCAAAAAGTAAGTACATTTCCACACATAGCTACAAGTACACAAAAGAGTCACTAGTATTTTCTTCATATGCGCGCGCACACGTGTCTTCGCGCATTTTCGTGGGGGTATACGCATATATAAATATAATGGGAAAGATAGAGAAAGAGAGAGAGAGAAAGAGAGAGAGAGGAGGATAAAATAAAAGTGGACGGGGATAGCTCAGTAATCTCTATCCAGCACCGACAGTTCAAAAGTGAATTATTTCCCACTCTGACACCCCTTTCCTCATAGTCGAAACGACGCTAGACTCACGCTATTCTATCGTTATTTCCATGGCAAATATTCAGATGAGCCACATTTGTTACTTTCACCAGTTCAGACCTTTACAGCTACGAACTGCCATACAACGTACACAGGGTGGAATCCTCCTCATTCCCTTTATATTCCATTGGTAAGGAAGAAGTTTCATACATACAGCTCCTTTCGGAGAACTGTTCCCCGAAAAAGAGCTTACAATCTTAACTTTTTCAAGTCGGCTTCTGTCGTTATCTATGTTTCATATCTTCATAATACGCACTTTGACTTCCTCCCTTTAAACCATTACCAGCTCTACCTTGAGCTACTCTTGGGTATTTGTTGGATGAAGAATAATAATAGTATTAAACAAGCGTAAGGAGAGAGGAAGGAAAAACGAACGAGGAAGACAAAGAGAAAAGAATGCTTTACACTTCTGCATTGACTCAATAAATATGATAGACACATGAAAGGATTTCAGATATTAAAAGATGTTTTTTTCTTATTTAAACGAAGTGTAAACTGACTCACATTATTTCTTTTAATAAATCAATGTTTTTGGTTGGTTGGTCGTTAGTTGGTTGGTTAAGTTTTATGGCATATCAACCCCGAGGGTTATATAATGCCAAATCTTGATTATATGTATATATTATGTGTATGATTGGGAAAAATATAGATTGTATTATATTTATATATATATATATATATATATATATATATATATATATATATATATATATATATATATATATATATGGCATATATATATATATATATATATATATATATATATATATTATATATATATGATATATATATATATATCATATATATATGATATATATGATATATATATATATATATATCATATATATATGTATGATATATATATATGATATATATTATATATATATATCAAATATATATATATCATATATATATGATATATATCATATATATATATATATATATATGATATATATATGTATGATATATATATGATATGTATATATATGATATATATATATATTGACACACACATATATATAAATTATATATATAGAGACATATGTATATTAACACACATACATACATATATATATATATTGACATATATATATATATATATATTGACATATATATATATATATTGACACACACACACACACACACACACACACACACACACACACATATATATATATATATATATATATATATATATATATATATGCCTACTTGGCTACAAAATAGCAGTAATAAAAGACTTCCTAAAAAGAGCACACCAGAATTCCTCCTCTCGACTACTCTTCCTCAAAGAACTTAATAATCTTAAAATAACACTAATCAACAACGGCTTCCCTAATCCCCAAATTAGACTATTTCTCCTCAAAGTAAGTAATAACGATCGTGAACGCACAGTCAAAAATTTCATACACATTTATTACGAAAACCAAATGCACATTAATTACAAACAAGACGAATCTTCACTAAGACATATTATAAAGAAATACACTACCCCAATTGACCCGAATAAAAAAATCAAATTAATTATCTATTATAAAAAATTTAAGACAGCTAACCTTATGCTTAAAAATAACAACACACCAACTAAGTCAAAATTACAAAGAACGAACATTATCTATGAGTTCAAATGTCCCTTAAGGAACTTTGTTCCTGATCAAACCGGACTCATAAATAATTACATTGGTTACACAACTACATGCTTATCCAGACGTCTTACGTTACACCTGTCTGATCACAGCTCCATTAGAACCCATTTAAACACGCACACAAGTTTAACAGACTCCATTAGAAACATTCTAGTAGAAAAGACAAATATAATAACTGCATTCACCTGTAAAAAATGATAAAAAATAATGGAAGCTTTAATAATAAAAAAAAGAAAAAAAAGAATTCTTAGCAATATTAACTACGAACAAGTCCACAATGTGCCAACCGTATTCGGAAATTAAAAACATCTGTACAACACACTAAAACATACGCATAATGCACACACTGAGTTAAGCTCAAAAATCGAATCATCCTTGATAATGGCTATATAGCCGAAAGCGCTCGGAAATATAAAACATTTAGACAGTTTTTACACACTCTTTGTCCAGAAAAGAAAGCTCTTGTTCGAACACAAGAAAAAAAAAATAAAACAGCTTAACCGCAGGACATCGTCTGTCGTTTTTAATGAAACATGCATATATATATATATATATATATATATATATATATATATATATATATATATATATATATATATGACATCTATAACGGGTTTGGTTATTTTGTGCATAAGGGTGAAGAAATACAATTATATTGACCAATTTGGCGGTTTTATATTTTTTTGGTTTAGTTTTGTAACTTTCAAAAAAGTCAGGATGTCGTCAATATTTGAATTTTCAAAGAGATCATTTAATTTACTTGCTTTGTAGAATTGTTTTCTTATTTGAGTAAAAGAAATCACATTGTATGAGAATTGTGTTTAACGGTGTAAGGGGGGAGTTGGCAGGTTATACATTTTGGTTGTGGTTTTTGCTTAAGTGTAAATGAGTGCCTAAGTTTGGTGTGACTAATACATAGTCATGATATTGTAACCTCTTCCCGTCTAGTTTTGCTAAAGGTTGTTTTTCACTTTCCCAATGAGGGTTTGACAGGAAAAAAAGGTCTGAAGATGGTTTTATTCCGGAGCAACTGCCATTCTGTACGGAGGAATTTGTTGATTTGCGGTTTCAGATTGGTGTAAGGGACTTCGAACTTGTCGGGCTTTAAATCTAGAGCCAATTTGGTTGCTGAGTTTGCTCTTTCGTTACTCTTTACCACAATATGACTCAGGATCCAGCATAATGTGAAGGTTTTTGATGTAAAAAAATTTTTATTCCGTCTCATATTTTTCTATATAAATAAGGGTAAGGTGTTTTAAGAGTAAATCTGATTTTGTATGAAATTTTTGAAACACACAGACCCTTGATTTAGTTCAAAATATGAGGTCTTGTAAATTTTTTTATGAGTGAAAATAATAATTTACTAGACTATTTTGAGAGGTGGTAAAGAATTTGATAGTAAAACCATGGATTTATTTCTAAATAACAGAATTTTGGGGGTTGAAGACAACCAGTTCTTACTTTCTTGTTTTGATATAGTTCATAAGCGTCTCCAAGTTCTTGTGGTTCTCTCTCTCACAGGTGAGATGTGACGAGCTTTATCACTACTTCCATGGAAAGTGCTCAGACGAACTACATACCTTGGTTCCGTCAGGTTTAACTTCCATTGTAGCAAATCACCTACATTCTCTTTGTATTCCATCGGCAAGAAGGGAATTCCTCTCGAAGAGATTTTTTGCATGAACCACTGCCTTGTGGAACAGACTCCCAACAGGATGTTTCCTCGACCATTTTAATCTTAAACTGTTCAAGTCTGGAGTTAACAGTTATCTTCCTTTTCTCTTTACATAAACTGCTCCTTAACGTAACCCTTTACCTCGAGTGGCCTCCCGGAATTGTTCAGGGAGAATCCTACTGTAAAAGAAAAAAATAACATTCAGAATTCGTTTAGATCGACGTGAAACAACACAAAAGGTCAAATATAAAAGAAAAGAAAATAATTAACTGGAAGAAGTATATAACAGAGAATCGGGTCGGCTCGATAAAAGACTCTGAGTTGGTTGTATGTGGGGGCTTACAGCACCATGAGTTGCGTCCCCTTTCTCAATGGGTTGTTGAGAGAAGACCTTCTGCTTAGAGTAGGTGACGCAGACTATTTTCATATGAACGATAATGGATAGGTATTAGACAATAGTCAGCATGGGTCTGGGAGAGCTATATATATGATTTTCTCAGTCGGGGAAAAACCAGACAAGACGGACACAAAGAATGAATAAAGAAGGAAAAGTTGAGAAAGACAAGAAAATGTGGCAGAAGAAAGAGGTGAGAGAGAATAAGTGTATTTACTTGACCCCCCACTGAGTCAGGTTGTGACACAAGGTCAGTTTTTAACGTGGGGACCCGAATGTTTTCACTCGGGCCGCTGGTTCAAGCTGGTCTTAGCTGGTCATAGCTTGTCCAAGCTGGTCTAAGCTAGTCATAGCTGGTCTTGGCTTGTCCTAGCTAGTCCAGACCGGAGCCGGTCCAAGATAGTCCTAGCCGTGATACCACCAGCGCAGGGACGGATACCTACACCAGGTAAGTATGGTGAGAGAGAATAAGAAAGACAGAAGAAAAATGTAAATGAAGGAAGAACAACAGAGACAACGAAAAACGATGGAGAATGAAGTCCTGATTGGATATAAAAACGCATGTGCGAATGTATAGAATGACAGAATAATACTCTTGAACAGAGGACGATGGAAAATATGAACAATTCAAAGGAATAAATAGATTAAAAAAATATAAACTACAAAAAAAAAAAATAAGCAAAACAAACAGAAAGCAGAAAAGTCATTAATCTAAAATGAATGGAATTTCGAATAAAGAAAATGGTGGCAAGGAAAAAAAAGAAAAGACAACCAAAAGCACCCGCCATATAAATACACACATCCATGTATATGTTAATAGATGGAGAGAAAAGCTCAAATGATAAAATTATTGCTGTATTAGTATTAAGAGGATTATATATTTCTAAAAGAGGAGGTAATGGATATTAAATAAAAAAATTCGAAAAGGAGAGGAATGCAGAGGGTAGGCTGTCCCTGCCAGGAAATCCCGTCTTAAAATTCCAGTCTACTACTGCCGGACAGATCAAGACTTTTCTTTAATCTTTCTCACTGACAAATCATCGACCATGACATCACGCTAAACTGGACCAATGCGCTTGCTTCTGACATTTTCTGATTTTGTATTTTAATAAGAAAATAAACATACTTTTCTCCTCCCTACCTCTAAGGTGACACAAAGTCTAAAAACAGAGTTTGAAAGAGAGGGGGAAAGAAAAAGAACAAACAGAGAGAGAGAGAGAGAGAGAGAGAGAGAGAGAGAGAGGGAGGGGGGAAAGAAATAGGTAGAAGGGGGAAATTAAAAGAGACGGAAAGAGAGAAAAAGATAAAGAGAGATAGAGAGACATTCATATAATAATGAGGTATTTCGACACTTGTCTCTCTAGGTTAATTACAAATGAGATAGTGAGTTCGATCCACACTGGGTGCTCTACTCTTTCGGCCTTGTGCCACATCTAAGCTACGTTTAGTAAATCGATCTAGTAATGTCTTTTTGTTTTTCCTTCATACAGATGCAAATGCTAATATTCCCAATCAATCTCTCTGATTTGCGTAGGCGAGAAAAGAACGACCTGGAAGGTCACGAAATAACGATTATTTTTGATTCCTGAAAAATAATAGTCTCGAAATTTACTAAAGTTAGCTTATTCAGACATAAGGGCATAGGTGTTTAGCACCACATGATTATCAAACTCACAACACTATTAATAGCTTGGTAGACTAACTTGTTAACCATTACACCAAATCGGGACGTCTAAATAGAGAGGACATATAGATTAGTCGTTTTTGTCTTTAGTCTGATTTTTGCCTAAATCTGATATTGCTGGATTTGTATCTGATTCGAGAATATACTATTTTAGCTTGACGCCTGCCATTGGATAATTTTAGCCAGTCACTTTCACAAAGAATTAATTTTTCAGTTTGATCCTCACTGGGGATCATAGCAATATGAGTCAGAACCAGTTTAGGCTAAAATTAATGAATATCTTTATTAAAATTTTCTCATGGTAGATATCGCATGGTGGTTTTTCTTTCAAAGGAAGACGTAGGTTCGAATCCTGCTGGAAGGGACATTTTCTTCATTAGGTCTTCTCGAGTGTGCTGGTCAGTAGACACAATTCAAAATAAACAGAGCGTCTACTTAAGGGTATCCACTAAAAATATCGTTGAAGTAATTAATATACGTCGGATTAAAAAATAAAATGCATTAATTTTTTTTAGAAATATGACAGCATACAATCACTCTATCCCGTATACCAGTGTTTACCAAACGTGGGCGCTAGCCACCCCACAATTTCTGAAAGGTATCTAAAACTGTGGGAAGCTATCCAACTTTTCTTCATTGCTTTTCCAGCTTCCTATATGGCTGAATGTGGTTTCAACGCAGTTACACAACTTCTTTAGTCAGTTATGTACCATGTGTGATACACGCTTAGGCGATCATGTATCTTTCGATACATGAATGTAGAGGTAGATATTTTTTCCCGCGGTAGGTCGCCATTTCTTTCTTCAGTAGGCCAGTTGCCATCCAAGGCTATACAACTTGGTCTGTCCTGCTATTTACCCATAGCTTGGGGGAGAAGAAAAGGATTCATACCTTTTCCAAGGGTATTAGCACGTAAGTAAATGTAATGGATTCGCCTAAATTTCGAACTTGGCTCTCCGATTCCTCAATTTATACATTACAGCCGCTATCCATTACTACCCCGTGCCTTTTCAGCTTCTTACTAAACAAAGAAATCGCCGGCAAATTACAAAACGAGGAGATCTACGATTCCTTCTAAGCAGAACCTAGAGTAAGAACCTTAGCCATTAAGCACCAAAGTCAACCATCGCATTGAAATCATTGAGATAAGCTATCAAATAAAAGTTGTTTTTTTTTAACAATTTAATCATTAGCATTTATAATAAAAATGAAAATAATGGTAAAATTATTTTTACACTAATACGTTTCTACGGAAGATGAATTCAGTATAACATTAGAAATTTAATTTGACAAGAGGGGGAGGCATGGTAAAGAAATTCTGCCCAAAGAGGGCGCTGGTTGAAAAGGGTTGGGAAAAACTGCCGTATACTAATCACACTTTACCCATAATTATAGTATATTCTATGCAGTATAAATTATAATAATTTTTATTATTTCGTACATTTCATAGTAAAATCTATAAATATTAAATAAAATAAAAGATAGTGATGTTTAAAAGTTATCAAAAAATATTTAGCTCTAAAATATTGTTATCTTCCAAAAAATGAATCTGCAATCAATTATCAAAACAGATAACGGCTTCGTTTGTTTTCGCCCATTTTTAGGGGAAGAAAAGAAGGAAGAGACGATAAAAAACAAAAAACAAAAAAACAAAAACGAACGTCACACGCTCCCTCCGTACTTTCTTACGGTCTAGAGACGAAAAAGGAAATCGTGTTTATCTGGTGTTGGCTCTGCATCCTTTTCAGCATGATGATGTGTATATATATTTCGTGGCGCTAAAATGAAAAGAGTTCCACATGTAATAATTATAACAATGGAATTTTCGTGCATGTTTGGTTTTTTGCTAGTCGGTGAAATTTATGAAGATAGAAGCTTTAAAGGAACCAACGTCCCCTAAACAGAAAAGAAAACCGTGGAAAAACCTAGAAGAATTCGTCACCAAGAGAAACCTTCTTTCTCGGGTTTGAAAGGAAGAAGAATTCAGCCAGAAAAAAAAATTCTCTCCCTTCCATCCAAGACACAGTGAAGATCGTCAACGAGTGACGAATATTTGAAGAAAAAATATTAAGCTCATAAGAACCATGATTAAGGTACTTAATGGTTAACGAGCTTGTCTCGTGAGATCAATTACGACTGAATGGTGAGTTCGATCCTCACTGGGTTTCCCCATACTTTCGGCCTTGTGTCACAAGTTCCCGGACGGATTGCCGATGGACATTTCACCGACGGTTATTGGCCGAACGGACATTTTTTCAATTGAATATGTTAGTTTTATGACAGATATTGAGAACTTTCCACTAAGTACCGCGCATATATATATATATATATATATATATATATATATATATATATATATATATATATATATATATATATATATATATATATAATTTATTTATTTAAACGTTATCATTTTTAAAAAAAATCCAGACGACATGCATTTAGCGGATGTCAGATTTCATTGAAAAATGCATACCTACCTCTACCAAAACGTAACTAATAACTGATACATCTAAATACAGCGATAATAAACACGCAATCACCCCTTGTCTGGTTGAATTGGATTTCTCTGTATCCTTGGAAACGTGAATTATGATTTTTGCTGCGTCTTTAAAACCCAGTAATTTTAAAAGTTATTCCAAAATTCGCTTGAGGATAAAATGGAACTAATATCTTTAATTTAATTACAAAATTAAATTCGGAGATTTCAGCTTCTATTTTTGAAACATGGTTAGAACTGTGTAGCGTAAAAACATATTTTAAATCAATTAATTTATAATATTAATGCTCTGTAAATTTACATTGATCACTATTTTGTAAAAATAAAAATATCTATAAGAACACCGGATTATATATCTTACTGTTCTTTATATATATATATATATATATATATATATATATATATACTTTTCATCGACTGATTAAAATTGTGAGAAGCTGAGTAAGATTTCTCGCGGGAAATCCTCGCCGGTTTTACAAGTGCACGAATGTAATATAATATTGTAAATTTCTTTAAAAAGGCAATCAGTCTGCCGTTGGGTTGGAATGATTAACTTCATAAGTGAAAAGATTAAATTCTTGACACAAAACACCTTTTAGCTTTCAAGCCGTCTTCTATTATCGGTCCAAATTTTTTAGCGACTTCCGAAGCAGTGCACGGCAGCCGATATTTTAGCTCTAAATCCTAGCGTAGAAGGCGGAGGGGAGTGGGTGAGGATGGGAAACGCACGACATTTTAGGCGGCAGCTTCTCAGTCGAGATGCTTCTCTTTATGGGGACAGTTTATAACGGTAGGCATTTTCGCGGAAACGGAAGTTTGGGAGCACTTGATGGAGGTCATGGCGTTTGGGATTAGCGTTCTGTCTACTTGAGTAGTGAGACTCGTTAACAGGGCATCATTTGATGAGGCAAAGGTTTATTAACCTCCCCTTCTCCTACTATCATCGGCACCGCCACCGCCTCCGCCTCCGCCATCATCAGTAACACCATCAATGTCAATAGTAATAATATTAAGTGAAAGAAAGAAGAAAAGAATTTAAAAAAATAATTTATAAAAAAAGGATACAAGAAAATAAGAAGAATAAGTGAAGGAGGAGGAGGAGGAGAAGAAGAAGAAGAAGAAGAAGAAGAAGAAGCCAAGATAGGAGAAGATAAAGAAATGTGGAAGAAGAAAAAATATAGATCAATGGAAGAGGAGATGACAACGACGACGACAAAGAAGAAGAAGAAGAAGAAGAAGAAGAAGAAGAAGAAGAAGAAGAAGAAGAAGTGGAGGAGGAGAAGAGAAAGAAGAAGAAGACAACGGGGATGACGATAAAAAATGAGGAAGAAATGACCAGAGGAGATGACGACGGTGAAGACGAAGAAGAAGAAGAAGGAAAGAAAGAAAGAGACGTAAAAGCAATGATAATTATACATGTTTCCGTTGAGATTCGTTACTCATCTTAGTTGACATACTCACAGTATTTCGACCCTTTGCGATCCGGTCTTCTTCAGCTGTCTCGCTTACTCAGTAACCTTTCCGTTGATACCTATTCCTCCGATTTTCATAATTAGGAGTTCCTCCTTCCTGTTCGTTTTTCGACCAATCGTTTTTGCTGATTTAGGGATTCTATGACGAAGGATAAATTAAAAAAATCAGCTAAAAAAGAAAACTTTTCGTCGCATTAAAATTTCAATATATCATTTGTCCATTACTGCCTAACTTTACATTATAATTAATAGCAGATTTTTTATTTCATAATTTGTAATTAATATCAGATTTTTATTTTTATTTTTACAATTAATAGCAGATTTCTAATTTAATTTTTACAATTAATAGCAGATTTTTATTTTTACAATTAATAGCAGATTTTTATTTTTACAATTAATAGCAGATTTTTATTTTACTTTTAAAATTAATAGCAGATTTCTAATTTAATTTTTGAAATTAATAGCAGATTTTCAATTTAATTTTTAAAATTAATAGCAGATTTTTATTTTTATAGTTAATACAGAATTTTACAGTAGACATGATTTTTTTCATGGATTAATGTCCCTTATCGATTTTCCATTTGTAATTAAAAATTCTTTCTAAGATTTTTACCCGAGATTGAATATTCGTATTGATAGTTATCAATGTGCTAACCTGGGATTGCTCACTCTTCGGAGAAGGTGTCTTATATTGAAAAGATATTCCGCAATCCTTACTGGGAACAAATAGCCTGCATTTGGATAGGGATCGAGTTGAGTGAATACACAAGAATAGCAAGAGGAAGAAGACGAAGATGCATTTTATGACTGGATTTATTTAACCAAATCAGTGAAACGATCCTAAGGTATCTAGATGTCCTGTCAGGATTTATTATCAGCCGGCACTATCTTAACACCATAACATACGCAAATGAGACTCTATTGATGACAGTATAAGGAAACTGAAACAACTCTTAGATAAGTAAAGGAAGGAAAGACAAAAGGACTAACTATGAACTATATGAAGAGAATGTATGTTCATCAACCAAGAAACGGTACAAAGCAGGAGCTATGTACCGGGGTTGTCTGAATTAAGTAAGTACAGAAATATTGACAAAAGACGAAACATGTGGAAAAAAAATTGAAGACGCATTGGAAAAGCGAAATATGTCTTCCTGGAACTAATCGAAGTATTAAGAGATAGGAAAATATCGTTAGAAACAAAGAAAAGAGTGCTGGACTGCAATGTAATATCTAATCTCCTATATGGTAGTAAATGATGGACAATCTCCTCATGCCTTTCAGAAAGTAAGGAAAGTATTAAGAGATAAGAAGATGTCGTTATAAACAAAGAAAACAGTGCTGGACTTCTATGTAATATCTAATCACCTATATGGCAATAAATACTGAGTAATCTCCTCACAAATGAAGAAGAAACTTGATGAGACAGAAATGAGACTCAACCGATGAATGCTGTGAATAAAAGGCACAGAAAATTCGAGAAATAAAGGCGTCTTAAAGAATAAAGAAGCTACATAGAAATTTATGTTTACAATCAGAAAAGAGAGATGAAATTTTCACTTTTTTTCTCTCGAAATTCATTGAAGATTACGCGAATTGACAGACACCGAAAGAAGGCGGTGGTCACAATGTCCGGCACGTTGTGACAACATCAACAAATGCGAGGACAAATTTAAGCAGCGGCTTTCCAACCACCGAGCTACAGAAAGATATCGGACCGTAGACCATTTGTTACCGGGCCATTGACCATTTGTTACCGGGTCGAGGACAATCTGAAACCGGGCCGTGGACTATTTGTTACAAAGCCGTGGACGATTTGTTACCCGGTCGTGGACCATATGTTACTGGGTCGTGGACTATTTGTTACTGGACCCTGGATCATTTTTTACCGAGCTGTGGATCATTTTTTACCGGGTCGTGGACCATTTGTTACCGGACCGCACAGAAAGAATAAAACTTTTTTTTCATCTTATTGACTATCGCTTTTATTGTGTTTTGTTATGCGCGTGGCCGACACTGCCGCACCCTTATTTATAATAAATATATATTTTCTAAAATTATATAAAATATATTTTTTACTTCGGCCTTCTTGATTACCGTATTTTTAGGCTTACAAGATAATTTTTTTTTCCTAGAAATAACTTCCAAAACGAATGTAAAGCAACGCCCAGGCTTGGCCGGTCATCTAATTGACTTGACTGATAGGGACGTGGATTTGTATGTTGAGTCATTACACTATAATATTGGCTATATATTTAATTCAGCCTTTTATATGATGTAATTTCAGTACTTAGCTGTTACAAGTATTTCCAAGACTATAAACCTTCCTGGAGCCGAGCCACAACCTTAGACATGCTCTGTTTATTAGCAGTGGCGATACAAACAAAATTGGATGATTGATTCATGTATACAATACGTGGAGCCAGTACGTGAGGCACACATGGTGAATGCATTGTTGTATGCGAATGACTTTTTTCTTAGAAATTTCTTTCCAATATTAGTGTCCATCTTCCAAACCTCAGCATCTTGCAATCCGGAAAATACGGTATAAACTTTGCTATTCAGAGCAGCATGCTCATTTTGGGTGTTATATTCACAGCGTTTGGGCTGTTGTAATTCTTCAGTAGTCTTTGCATTCGATAACCTAGTTGGAATTTGAAAAGCGAACACTTTACTCAATCCAGGGTAGAAAATTATTCTTATTCCACTTTCCATGTTCACGGGGAGATAACTCGTATCACTTAATACTTATTTACCTTCGTGTCAACTGGATTTTCAACACAACCAGAGGGATTTAACTTACAACTCCCAAGGAACAAGATTCATAAAATATTAATTTCAATGTTATTTAATATATTTTCAGTATTATTTAATAACATAATTTATTACATCATAACATGTTCAGGGGGAAATAATTCGCATTACTTAATACTCAATTACTCGCCTTCGTATTAATTGGATTTTCAGCAGCACCAAAGGAATTCAATTCAAAATAATTTTAAACCAATGCTTTAATACGTTAGGCCATGTGACTCTTGAACAATTCTTTAGTGTCATTTTGCATATTTTAAGCCAAATTTCTGTACCTACGTTGAAGTTAAGCAACGTCGAGTCTGCTTAGTACCTAAACGGGTGACCGTTTCGGAATAAAGCTTGTATCCGCAGGAGGTTTAATGGATAATGGCTGGGAATTGTTAATCGGAGAGCCGTGTTCCAATTTTTGTTGGGTTCATTACGAGGAAAATACCCTTGGGAAATGTATGAATCCTCATCGTCTCGTCTTAACTATGGGTTAATTAGTAAGACTTGTATCATTAAAGAATTATTATCTCCAAAAAATTGCTATGTAAAATATTTTCTGGAAATGGTTGCTAAGGCGTAGAAAACGAATCAATGAATCAAATTTAGTCATGTTGTCGAATTAAATGAATGTTACTCATCCGTTTCTTTGACTGAACAAGAGTCTAAGTCTTTTCCACATGGACTGATGACTTGATTGAATGACAAAGGCTAAGTTGAAGAAATAAATAAAAACTGTTTATCGTAGCATTAAAATCTCAAAATGTTACTAACCCATTAATGCCGTCCCTGCATTTTATAATCTTATAATACTGAATTATTTTTATAAATCTAAAATTAATACCTAATTTTTTTTTGAACAATTATTATTATCAGATTTTAATTTTAATTTTTACAAATATAATATTTAAAAATACTGTATTTTGTGGTAGACATTAATAGGCCAAGAAGTGCATGAGCTTCAAACAGAAATCATTTAATCAATTAACGTTTCATATCGATTACTTCATTTGTAACTTTAAAACATTCTTTTCCGTCTTTCTTTCTGAGACTACTCGTTTGAAAATAGGGGTATCACTGTACAACTCTGCGAATGTTTTGTCTTCGGAGATTGTAATTTATATTGGGAGAGGGGTATTCGAGCAATCCGTGAATCTTTACTGGAAAGGAACAACTTGTATTCAGAGAAGGAAAGAGTTCAGAGAGTACATAAAAAATGGAAAGAGGAGAAAGACAAGGATGTATTTTCTCACTGGATTTATTTATTTACCAATCCATCGTTAGAACTAGAAGACGTTCTAGGATTTATTATTAACGACTTAAAATACGACGGTGGAACAGTCGCTGACTCAGTTCCTTGTCCCAAAATGATTAGTAATATAACATACTAGCCGAAATACCAGCGTGTTACACATTTTGTTTTTAAGAAAATGATGATTGCTTTTAAATCATTGTTATAATTTGTGGATAAAAATGATGCATTTTAAATATTACTCAATGATCTTGCCTATGTGACCTCCATCTTCTGGTTTACTCCTTCTATATTTTGGATAGGAGTCATTCTGTTTTTCAAATTTAAATTTAATTTATATCTGTTGAGGGGTCCACCCCTTTTTATACAAATGATCTCACACAGTATATACATATACTACTGCAAGAGCGAGACGAGAGTAAGACGAGAGCAAGACAGAGTCATGTCGAGTCGAGTGTGAGTAAAAGGTTGTAGGTAACCGGAAGAGTGAGGGTGAGGTAACAGCGTTGTAGGAGTCACAGTGAGCGGGCACGTAGACTCAGTAAGAAGTCATACAGCATACTTCAATACCAAAGACTGTATAGATATTTTGCTACTAGCCCGTATTCCTGGAACTACTAACTTGCTTTACCAGTTTGTATTATTACGTTAATACATTATTTTCATATATTCATGCCTGGGGTTTGTTATTTATTGGTACCTGATTTCATCCCGGAATCCACAACAATATCAAAGGGGAAAAACATTCGGTGGTTTGTGCCTCCCGGTGTCTAAAATAAAAATGTATCAAAATTCTTATTCATGTACCCCGGGTAACTTAGTTTCAGAATAAATACGGTTATGGAGGGTCTATCTCCAAAACCCCAGGAAGAGTTCGATAACAAACAAAAAGACAGAGAGAGGCTACAACTACTACAGGGGTGCAAGTAATACAAAGCTATATGTTGTTCATTAGTATTTGTACAAAGATGGGCGTTGTTATCCATTACCATAATTTTTTCATCATGCTTTTAAATACAAAACGGTTGACAATGTGCTGAGCGTTCATTAGAACATGAAAAATTATCGATTATGGAATTTCTTTTCTCTGTTATAATGTCATGGTCACGCGTGCATTAAAATGCCATTATATATATATATATATATATATATATATATATATATATATAAGGTGGCCTGACGTTTGCCTCACTTTTAAATATATATATATATATATATATATATATATATATATATATATATATATATATATATGGTGGCCTGACGATTACCTCACTTTTAAATATATATATATATATATATGTGTGTGTGTGTGTGTCGCTGGACATTCTCTTATTTTAACACTTTCATTCTGAAAATATATGGTCGCTTAGATCTTGCTTTGACTGTGGTTAAATATGGTGACGGAAAGTTTAAGCATTTCTTTCTAAGGAGACATTTGACGTTCATTGACCTTTGACCATTGATCATTGTCATTGACCTTTGACCATTGATCATTGTCATTGACCAGACAGTAAGCATTTCTATTCGGTGAAATTCATAAATTTTTTCTCCTAAAACATTTTTTTTTTTGCTGTTGTTGTTTAGGCTTCTCAATTCCACTAGTCAGTATTTCTCGTTTCCTGCTTAACCGTTTCTTTGAGCTAGTGTGGAAAGTCAGCATCATGATTATACCATTATTTTCTCTTCGAGTTACAGGTGCTGTATATTTTGATTGTTTTCACTGTTGGAAGACTTCAAGTCATGCCAGTGTTGTTATTTGATAAAGTTTATGATTCTTAGTGGCGGTGTATGTGATCTTATGAAGGGTGGCCTTCTTGAAGACCTACAAGTCTCATTGACCTGAATCCATTTTTTTCTGTGAAAATGGTTGTATATGGCTGATAGTTGAGACATTCATGAACGAGATTGACGCAATGTATGGCATCCATATGGGCGTCTATATCGGACAAGGCTATTTAAGAATATAACTCGAGTTCTTAATATTTCGATTTTGTAGCATGGTGCAGTGTTGAACAAAGGTGAGCTTAGCGCACAATATTCTGTGTTCCTTATCTTTTATACTAACTTTGTTATAATTGATCCATACACTGGGGTATTTGAAGTGTTTAAGTTTCATTAAATGCACATTCTGATGGATTCAGTGTAAATGCCATCACTGCTTACATTTCAAATCCAGGTCAGAGTTTCTCTTTTGGGGAGGTTTATCATCATTCGTATTTCTTAGATAACTTGGATGTTGATTTTTGTTATTTACTTTATTTATATAGGAAAGATTGTCGACTTTTCTGCTATTGTTATTGTTGTGGAGATCGTTAGAATCTAGATCTGTTCAATGCAAATTGCTGGCATGCAAATCTGTTCAATGGCATTGAATAGAAAGTTGTAGAACTCTCTAGAATGTTCTAATCGTACTGCCATATAAGCAATGCCGGTGTACCAGTTGATTTTGTCTTTTTACTTTTGTTCTTTCCCGTCCTACACTGTTGGAGTGACAGTTAACTTATTCGGATTATCGCTGTTCTTTCTCCGCAAGCGAACGAGAGAAACACGCCGGTAGGATAAGAACGACTATCCTTGATGAGTGAACTGCTCACTTCGACGACAATGGCGGAACAATGTGACGAGCTGATTAAGTTATTCACACAACTTCAACTCCAGAGGGAACAAATGGAGGTACAGGTGCAGCAGCACAGAGAAGACATAGAAGCTTTGAGATGGCTGATTCAATTTCAACCTTCCGAAAGGGATTCAAGTCCAAGTTCCCGTCTTCCATCTTCTTCAGTTGCTATCCCAACTCTGTCCACTGTGGTCAGTGCCGCATGTATCCCTGTTGCCGTATCCCGCAACGTACCAGCTGGTCTCAAAAGCAAAGATAACACCGAAAATGGGTAAAGCCGCCTTGGGGACCCCTCAGGAAGGCTACCATTTTTGAATTCTCCGATAACCTTCCAACAGTACTCTTCATATTTCAAGATCTTGACACTGTTGTATTCCTTTTTGAGGGCTCCGAGTGAGCTAGGGGAAGAGATATGTTTCCGTTATGAAGCAGCACGGCTTTGAGGCTCCTGGATGAACTGTCGATGAAGAGGCGCCACTCTATGGGGTTACAGGTGATTCCAATTGCTTCCGGCAGACCAGTCACATTGTAGCAGAAGCAAAGCCCAATGGACGGCTGAAAAATCTTGAAAAACACTGGTGACGTTTTCTCTGATCTGCGAATTGCACACTTTCATTCTATTGTTTGCTTCTCAACGTCAAAATCTCGGCATTTGATGCTTTTAATTTGACATCAGAATTGTGGCCTAATTACCGGTCAAGATTCCGCACTTTTGTTGTGGCCAGCACCATGCATGATCAGCGCATGGCTCAGGTTTTCTTGACCAATCAAACTGCTACTATCTATAAGCAACTGACGAATTTAGCTACTCAACAGAATCCACCTAAGGATATTAACAAGTTGACGATGGAGGAAATCAACTTTATGAAAAAAAAAAGAAGAAAAAACAAAAACAATTCGACCCGAAACGTTTCATTGTGCAATGACGTTTCAACTTCTGGAGTGACATGCAACGCAAGTCAGGCGAAACTCTCCAGGAGTTGGCGGCGAGTCTACGCCAAGACGTTGCTACTTGTGTCTTTCCTTCGATCATCGAACCGCATGATGAAACACTTACACAGATATTTATATGTTTTGTTAAAAAATGAAGATGACTTGAAGGGTCTTTTCAAGATCTTGGACACAGAGCGGCCCAGATCGCTATTCTGATGGAAAGCGTGGGGAGGGTTGCCAAGGAAACCGTTTACAGATCCAAGACCAGGTATTTCAACAAGGTGAAGCAGAACCAGGACAAAGGTCAATAAAAATACTACAAGCAGCCTAATTCCACAGACCTGAATATAAGTGTTATAGGTGTGGAAAGGCCCTTTATTTTGACAGAACACCTCTACAAAAACGTCAAATGCCACAATTGTGACAAGAAAAAAAGATTTGGAAGAAGCAATGACAGCAAAGGGAACATCGTTGCCAGCCTTCCGTGGAGAGAATCACGAAAGCAGAGCTTGCCAAAACGATTCTCAATGATACTTCTAGGTTGGTTGTGCCTCTTGGACTGTTTTGTGACGCGTGCAACGTTGGAAGTGGAGCAGTCCTCTTTCATCGCTATCCGGATTGCCAACGTGTCCAAGACTCTCAAGTTTGTAGAAACAAACTACAGATAAATCCATAAAGAATTCCTAGCCATTATCTTTGGTTTGCTGAAAATCTGCCAGTATTTGTACGGACGTCTATTCATATTGGCTACATTGATAAACCACTGATGGCACTGTTCGGACCTAAAAAAGGGACACCGCTTCTCTCAGGCAACCGACTATCCTGATGGGTTCTGTGGCTAAACCAGTTTGACTATACAATTGAGTCCCGATAAACAGAGGATCATGACAATGCAACTGCCCTTAGTCTCAATTTGGAGGTGACAACGAATTCATCAGAAGAAAAGACATGGACATAGTGTGCGCCATCAAAGTCAAACCTGCAGATGTCATCATGCTCCGTCAAGAGTCTGGGAAAGATCAGTCATACGCTATGTTCGCGAAGGGTGACCAACGAAAATCAAGGATGAAGTAGAAGAAGGTTCTGAAATTGTCAAATTTCCTCAATATCGACTACGGGTATCTCATCTATGGATCAACAGTTGTGATTCCACAGGCCAATATCCTAGTTCTGGACGTCGGACATTTTGCCATGGAACGTATGAAGCAGTTGGCAAGAACCACTGTCTACTAAACCGGTATTGATACAGCTATAGAGATGGCTAGGCGACGATGTGACAAGTGCGGCGAACATCGAAATAAATCATCCAAGCCTGCAGATCACCCATTGATGTTGCCAGAGAAGCCAGAAAGGCCAGAGAAGCCAGAGAAACGCTTGCATGTGGATCATACCATCACCTTCATGGGTATGAACTGGTTGGTGATATCACTGTATTCACATATTCACCCAACGTCAACCACATCCACTAGAGCTTACTTCGGATACCATCACACGCCGGTTACGGTTAATGTATCGAATCTCCTTTCTTGAAGTATTTCAGAGCACGTGCAAAAGACGTGGGATGATGCCCCTGACTGGAACACCGTACCAACCAGCAGCAAAACGTTTAGTGCAGACTTTCAGGCAAACAATGTGAAAGCCTTCTCTACCCACGAAGCGTTCTCTTCAAGAGTTCTTGATACAGTACCAGAGAACGCCGAAATCTTGATGGCTCGCCCGGTAGATATGAACTAGGATTGATTCTCTGCTGTCCTCATCAGCAAACATAGTTCAGGGTAATCAATTCAAGGTGTCATCAAATGCTCAAACTCAATAGGTGTCACCAAGTTAACGAGGCAATACAAAGCAGGTGATCCGGTATATACACTAGACATATATCCCCAATGAGTACCGGCAGTTGTTACGAACACATTGGGTACTCATTACTTGTGGAATCATAGAATAAATAAATGCTACTTTTGAATCGTAGGTTGTTTTGTTTCTACTTTGTGAGAACAAGAATGTTCACATTCGCCAGTTTTTCCAATGGTAAGAGGTAAATTTTAGAAATATCAATATTCTGATTTAAAAAGGTAAGTTTAAAGAAAATATTAGCAATTTTTCATACTTTCTAGATATAAGCAAATAGGAAATAACTGTCGTTACCCAAGGACAAAAATCGTGTTACACAGTGTAATCATTATTATATTATTATCTTTATATTAATAATTATTATCTTAATAATAATTATCTTAATATATAAAGGGTGTCCAGAAAGTTCGTGTGCACTTTAAAAAATTTATAACTTTATTTGTATTTGTGATAGAAATAATCTGTAAAATATGTTATAAAGTTCAATGTGCCTAGTTTTAAGTGTAGCTAATATAACTAATGTGATTTCAGGCATTACTGTAAATCAGTTGGCAAATGTTTTCCGTGAACTGCAAAATCGTATTGCCCTTTGTATTGCTAATGATGGAGGACATGTGGAAACTTAAATAAAATTTCAATAAAACCTTCAAAAATATCGATTTACTTGTTTCTAATCTTTTTTACAAATTATTTCCATCGCAAATACAAATTAGGTTATAAATTTTTTAAAGTGCACACGAACTTTATGAACACCCTGTATAATATATAATGATAATGTAATAAATAATAACATAATTATATGATTATATAATTATAATATATGATATAATAATAATAATAATAATAATAATAATAATAATAATAATAATAATAATGATAATAATAATAATAATTTATATAATATTAATTATATTATTTCTAAAGTTTATTGAAATGAAATATTTGATTTCTTCCTGGTAAGTCTCTAATGATAAAAATTTTGTGAAGATAGAGAAGATTTGGCAAAAACATTTCTGTGAAATTTCTTTTTAGAGTAAATATTTTTCTTGTTTGGAAAAAAATAAATAATAACTTTAATAAAACCTGTTGAAGCTACTGAAAAATTTACTTCAGCTTTGTTTAGATGTCAAAATTAATTGTTGAAAAGTTGACAAAGAATGTTCAAAGCAAGTTTGAGTTATTTGTGATTTGCATAACTTCTGATGGAATGTTTACTTACTAGAAAATTTAGTATTGATATCACATTTATTGTTTTTATGTCTTTAGCTCATCCATTGAGTGTCACCAGAGATTTGTCGATGAAATAATAATAGTTACCACTGTTCAGTTTAACTCCTTTATTGACTTTGAATGGTTCAATAATGGTTTGGTCAACAATTCCAGCCCATATACTGCTTACTTGCTGCCTTCTTTTAGCCACAGGCATGTCGACATTCATTCTTTAGCTCATCCATTGAGTGTCACCAGAGATTTGTCTATGAAAATTACTTTAGAAATGTCAATTCTCATGTATTTCTTGGCCTATTTTTGATGCTTTAAAATATTTTCTTTACTAAAAGAATTCTTGAAAGAATCCAATGCATGAAGTATTCTACATTTTTTTTTGTCTTTTCTCCATTCCAGACTGTTCAAAAGGGATTAATCATTCATTTTAGTTTAAATTCCCCCTCGAGAACAAAATTTTTTAAAGCCTTTTCTTTTGCATCTAGTTTTCAACTTATATTTTCAACTATCTTCTTTAGTATTTGATGATCTTTGAAGCTCCTTTGATATCTCCAACATAAACATTCCCCTCACTCAATAACTTTGCTATTTTATGCATTTGTTAGATCCTTTCCTTTACCCAAATTTCAACATATGAAAAAAAAAACAAAACAAGAAAAAATTGTTTTTATTAAATTTCAGAGGCCTTAGGCTAATATTAGTTTAAACTGCATAATTTAAGAGTGCAGTTTTTATAACAAATCCAATAACTTTAATAAAACATGTTGAAACTATCTAAAAAATAACTCAAGCTTTGTTTTAACGTCTGAATTAATCGATTAAAATTTGACAAGAAATCTTTGAAAGCAAATTCGACTTACTGAGTTTTATCTGATTTGCATAATAACTTCAGACGGACTGTATATATTGATAATAGTACAAATTTGCTTTTGCCCGCCTTTTCGTGCTGCTGCGTCCCTATCGACAAATCACAAAATTCATGATTCAGAAATATTATTTTTATATTATATCTTCTTCTTCTTCTTCTTCTTCTTCTTCTTCTTCTTCTTCTTCTTCTTCTTCTTCTTATTATTATTATTATTATTATTTTTATACGGAGTAGCGGCGACAGTGAGAGCAACGTTAGTCAGCGCCGGGCGGTCTACTCTGTGGTGACTATTAAACTGAGATAAAGAGGAGATGGGCCGAGAAAAGACGACCGTGGAGAACATTGTTCCAAGATGGCCCGATGATAGTCGGCCGTCCTGGAACACCCGCGAAGGGAAACCATCTTGACATGACGCTTCGATTCAGCTGACTTCTCCAAAAAGGGTAGAGTGGGATTTGAAAAGAGAGTGAAGAGCGACCACAACATGAATATAGGACAAGACTAGTTTCATTATCATGATATCAACAATTACTCAACTTCACTACTTTTTGCCTTAATGGTCCACATTAGAAAGGAAAAAAAAATACTGCTTTGCACTGTTGCAGGTCAGTCATGTGCAAGGAAGTGAAACTCTAAATTGACGTACTAAGTGTTGGAAAGTTAAGACAATTAAAATATCGAATATATTAAAAATGATTGTACGCTTACAAACCTTTGAATTCGTATTGGAACTACATTAAAATGATATTAAAACTCGCCTGACCATTATATAATAATCAGTGGATTATTAAAACTGCATTCACATTCAAAAGACGGATTTAGTTGCGCTGCTAACTGAAGGAAAACATTCTTTGGCTTTTGTGGCTTTTCTTTTGGGGTATCTATAATAGATTTACCGCAGAGAACGAAACCTTAATTTCAATTAATAAAAGATGCTAGTTTTAGTCCAAATTTTCTTCAGATAATTGAACATATTCGTGTTGTTTATTTTTGTTAGTACAATTTTTCGCCAGATACATTCTTCAGCTTTCATCATGTGCAAGAATGAGGTAGAAAAACCTCTTCCTTCCGAAAATAAAAAATATTCGCTAATATACTAAGCAACATCATACTAAGCAACATCATGCATACAAATGAAGTGTTTAGTTGTCAGAAGAAAATTTAGAATATATTTTATTTTCTCAGTCCGTGAAGGATATTTTTATTAGGTGTAGGCCATCCTCAGTTTAATAGAGAAGAATGGGCTAGTATCCTACCCTCCAGCCCAATAAGTGTTGATAGGGGGATTAGGATGTGACACCATTGAGCGATCATGTCTCTTTTTGAATCATGATCGCCCGAGGGTATTTGCGTAAGGGAATGCAAAGAACACGACTGGAATTCGAACTCGACTATCCGATTTCTTATCCTAAGCTGTTATCTGTTACACCACATCCGACCTTACAACATCTGATATTTCCAAGCGGTCACCAATCCAGCTATTGAACAGATTCAACGTTGCTTAACTTCAGTTATCAGACAAGAACCAATGTTTCAACATGATATGGCCATCAGCCAGAATATTAATTACTCTGTTCAAATACGAGTTTCATACTTGTAAAATCTCTGTCCAGTGAGGCAATCTATCTATCTATCTATCCTCACACACACACACACACACATATATATATATATATATATATATATATATATATATATATGTATGTATGTATGTATGTATTTCTGAGACTTCCGTTAGTCCAGCCGAAAGTCATGCCATCTAAAATAACCATTTATTGACCGATCGAAACGAAATTTTAGGGAGAAGTGCAGCTAGGTCATTGGGTACAAAATACAGTTGGTTTTTCATTAGACTGCGTAGTTCATTGCAATAAATTTTCATTAATTTTTTTGAAATTTTAAATGTTTTATTATTTAAAAAGCAAAATGATTCCATTATTTTAAAACCTTTTTAATGATTGAAATAACACGTACTTATTTAATAAAAATGCAATATTGTTTTTTGCATATCTTTCAGTTTTTATATATACAAGAATCAAGTTTCCAGTTCGCCCTGCGTTTGCTAGAACTATAAAAAATTCACAAGAACAAACGCTTCAAAAAGTTGAAAAGAAATATTTATACGTGGCCACCTGTATGTTGCATGCTCAGGTGTAAGAAATCATAAGAATTTATTCTTCACTGTTAAAAAGATTTTTTTATTAAATTATTGTTTACTATGTAGTCTTATAAAATTAAATTAAATTAAAGAAAGTACTAAACTGCAAAGTAGGGTTTTGTCAAAGCATTATTTCAAACAAATCAGTTTATTCAGTTTCATCGAAATTGAACGAAATGTAGCGATATCTTCAAGAATACTAAATACTGTGATGATTTCAACGCGCGTCAGCGTGTTGGGAAAAAATTGTAGTTATCTTAAGATTTGATTTTAAAATTCTAGTTTCTTAAAAATGGTCTTTGTATTTCAGTTAATATTATGGTAAACGACAATAATATCCGTCTCTAGGAACCAATTGTAATGACAAATGAATCAAGCTAACGCCTGATAGGAGATAGTCAAGAATAAATTTGGAGACGGTTAGTATACCTTAGATTTGTACAGCAATAGCAGCATACACATTGGATGAAAGGAAAATGTTGTTCTCCGCCATAAAAAAAAAAAAAAAAAAAATAAGGCCGCATACAGCAAAAATAACACAGGAAAATATCTTGGAACTCGGTTGGTCTGTTTTATCCCACCCGCTATATCCGTCTAATTTGGCACCACCCGACTATTGCCTTTTTCGATCGATTCAAAATTCATTGATGTAGAAAACTTTCTCTAAAGGAAAACAAACCTATGAATTCGCCAAAAATATTTTTTGCATCAAAATCAACGGAAGATTATCTTACTGAAGCTTGATAAGTGATAACATACAACAGCATAAAATGGTGAATATGTAATAGAATAAAATGTAATAATACCTTATTTAAAAAATAAATTGATAAACAAAAAGGAAATTATTTGTGACTTAACCTAATAGAAATTAGACCATAAATGATGTTATGATTCAACTTAATAGAACTTAGAACTTAAAAATGAACTTATGATTAAGCCTAATATAAGTTAGACCTTAAAATGACCTTACAATTCAACATAATAGAAATTAGACACTGAAATTTTCTTATGACTCAACCTAATAGAACTTAGAACATAAAATGAACACATAATTCAACTTATCAAAAGTTAGAGTTTAAAATGGTCATATGGTCATATGACACAACATAATAGAAGTTAAAACTTTAAATGAATCTATGATTCAACCTTAAGAAACGTTAGACCTTAAATGAACTCATGATCCAACCAAATAAAAGGTAAACATTAAAATTACCTTATGATTCAACCTAATAGAAGTTAGGCAGTAAAATAAACTTATGATATAACCAAACAGAAGTTAGACATTAAAATGAGCTTATTATTCAACCTAATAGAGATTAGATTTTAAAATGATTTATGACTCAACATAATAGAAGTTACAACTTAAAATAAACATATGATCCAACTAAATAAAATCAGATATTAAAATGATCATATGACTCAACATAAATGAAGTTAAAATTTGAAATGATCTTATTATTCAAGCTTTGTGACCCATTGTCAAAGAAAATAAAAATTGAGTATGACTGGCGATGGGACAGATCGAAACCAAGATCTTGCTCAAAGAAATACAAATATAAAATGATTTTATCAGTTAGAAATTTGAATATTAACATTGCTGTTCATTGGCCGTTGGTGAAGCTGTTCCTCATGACCTCAGCCTTAATAAAATATTTTTGTTTCTCACACACAGACACGCGCATCTATAGACGCACACGGGGTGAAGGAGGTAGAAAGAGAGAGAAAACTACTTATTCTCATAAATATATATATATATATATATATATATATATATATATATATTAATGATTCCATTATTATTATTGCTTTCTGTCTTCTTCCAACGGCGTTATCACAAAATCAGTTTAATGTTTTCTTCTTATCTTCTTGGAAGGTTATGGCCAGAGAAGAACCTCAAGAGAAGATAAAAGATGCGTATGACATCAGATTACTGAAATTTGATACCGAACACCAGGCGACATTTTATGCAAACTTAGTCACGAAACTCCAGAACAGTATCAGTCGTGATTACAACAATCGGACTCCACCACTGGCCAGTTAACATAGATGAATGTTCATTATGTGTGTTTATATTATTATAAACTCTAAAAACTTCAAATACCTCGGTGTATAGATCAGACAAATTTAGTCCAGGATATAAGAATATTGTACACAGGATAGTTTGCGGTAAAGGGAGGTTTGTCCAGCTTTTCTGACAAAAGCAAAATATTAAGAAAAGGACTCGTGTTCTGTTCTTAAATAACCTCGTCATATCGCAATATTCATAATAGTGCCATGTATGGCGTCCAACTTGTTTAGAAATGTCTACACTATTAGCTATCTAGAAACGTTTTTCTCGGACCAATCATTAGAAATGTTTTGAAGCTAATGAACTGGGTAGGTCTAAAAAAAAAAAAATAAACATTCAATTTCAGAGATTG
The DNA here is from genome assembly GCA_963932145.1 of Acanthosepion lycidas. Classification (NCBI taxonomy): domain Eukaryota; kingdom Metazoa; phylum Mollusca; class Cephalopoda; order Sepiida; family Sepiidae; genus Acanthosepion; species Acanthosepion lycidas. The sequence goes on from OZ010591.1 coordinate 105,003,675, forward strand.
ACACTACAGAATCACAAACAAAGAACTTTACCAAATAAAAAAATTCCTCATCAT
>OZ010591.1:105003928-105018928 GCA_963932145.1 Acanthosepion lycidas
GAGAGAGAGAGAGAGAGAGAGAGAGAGATGAGAGGAGAGAGAGAGAGAGAGAGAGAGATTATTCTAATACCGTAGTATCAGCTGCGTACGACTACCAATATTGGACACTAGCACATAGTAAGCTCCGCTTACACTTACACTATCTTTGTAACCTTTTTGTTTAATATATCTTTCTTACCTCTAATCCGTGTTCCGTGTTTTCCTTCCGTGGTTCCGACTTTGGGCCCACATCAGAATCCATCTGTAACTAGAAGGGGAAATATTGATATCATCATGATATTGACATTCCACACAACCTTAAGCAAAAGGTTAGGAAGGCAACTCCCATCAGCTGAGAAGCTTATTTTCCTGAAAAATTCTTTTAGAAGAAAGATTTTATAAATTTCAACCGACAGAATATTTTCCTATATGGAAACTTCTATTCTTGCCTTCAGAATTACCATATTAAAATAAACTTTTGTCCATTGATATTTTCTTACTATTGGTGTTAAGTCATAATCAAAAAACACTCAGATAAGATAAACTTTTATATTTTGCAGGGGATATATTTAGAACATGCCGTTATATGTTCATCAAAAGCAATTCTTATCTGATTTCCGATGTCGAGTTACAATAAATGATGTCCTTTAAGTGCAAACGGTTCATTTTGAAGTGTAAGTAGAATTCGGGTCGCGTTGAAGTCGTTTAAACATATTAAAAATTTGAAAAATATTAATGATTGGAAACATATTAGCTTAAAAAAACTTCATACGTAATATAAAAATCAGTTGCTTATCTGACATTTAGGGAATCTGAAAAATCTGTTTGCAGGAATAAAAAAATTCATATCAGACTAAAATCTAATAAACAATTAGTAACTAATAAAAATATCAAGTCTACACATACAAACCGCAAACTCATATATATATATATATATATATATATATATATATATATATATATATATATATATATATATATATATAGACAGTCTGTTTGTGGATGACAGTATATATGCTCCTGAAAAATTTATTTCGGTTGAGCTCTCTGGGGAGGAAGTGTGGGTTTGTAAACAATGACTATTACGGCTAATAATGCAAGACTCTTCGGTAAATCGAATCGAGTTCTCTCAGTCACTGTGTGTTTATCTAAAAATAAATACGCTTAAATTTACCTTCATCCTTGCCATGCGCCAATAGCTTAGTGGTAGAATCTCAGACTAATGCCAATTCAGTCGGGTTTCGATCCTAGCTAGAGGCAACCTGATGAGCTGTGATACAGCGAAACACTCTGTCTGTGGATGATAATATATATATATATATATATATATATATATATATATATATATATATATATATATATATATATATATATATGTGTGTGTGTGTATTCTTTGTGTCGCGCCTGAATCTGTAAATCTACCTTTCGTCCTTGTATTGAACACTGTTGCAATATATGGTTTGGTGCACCCGATGATGTTCATCACGAGGTCCTCCACAAAACACAGATATATGCACGGATATGCAATGTGATAGGTCCTGATCTGGCATATCGTCTACAGTTGCTTTCTCACAGACGTCTGTGGCTTCCATCTCTCCTTTCTATATTTATTTTCATGGCAACTGCTCTGTCGAGCTACATTCACTGGTACCCCAACTGCATGAATTTAAGTGTGCTACTAAGTTAACATTCCCACTGCGAAACAGTTAAATGTAACCACTCCTTCTACCCCCACAGCTTCTTCTCTCGCACTTCCCGACAGTGGAACTCCTTTCCTCTTACTTGCTTCCCTGATAACTATAATCTTCAAATACTGAAATGTAAATTCAATCGACATCTTCGGATGCCTTGAACCTGATCTCCGTCCTTATGCACTTCTTCAAACACACCTCTTGCGCTGACTCTTTGAGTCCTAGTGCCACTCCCACCTTCCTTGGGGGTGAAATGCTTAAAAAAATGTTTATATGGATTGATTTAAAACACTTATAATTAGAAAGAGCTAATTAATATAAAAATGTTCAGTAAAAGTGTCAAATACTGTTCAGAGCTTAAACAAGCCTAAGCGAAAAATCATAAACTATAAAAAACCTTAGAACTTTAAGTTTCACTCTTCTGTTCAGGAATCGTCAGGCTTGGCTATATTTTTTATAATTATAAATTGCAATGCAAGTATCTTTCACTTTGAGTACTCTTATATATATATATATATATATATATATATATATATATATATATATAATAATAATAATAATAATAATAATGGACTCTCCCCCCGGTTTCGACGTATGAGGATCTGACAGCTTAGTTGATTCAGTTATGAAAGTTTATGCGCTAATCTTAAGTGGCATTTATGACGCGCTAGTGATTTACAAAGGAGGCCACATATGGAGCAAGTGTGAGGATTGTGAGATGAGATCAATGTTAGATTGGCTGGATAAGAACGAATCAAGGTAAACCGCCAGAAAACCCACACAAGTGATTTGATTAATATATATATATATATATATATATATATATATATATACAAGAAAGAGGTTGTAGTGGTTCCAACGAGAGAAAAGTATGTATATTAAAAAGAAGAGAAGAGAGGTGCCGCAAACGTTTTTGGTTGTAATGTGGATTTTTTTAATATTTTTTTTTTTAAATATTATGCTTTATTTTCCATAATTTTACTACATGAGTTTCTGGTCTTGCGATCGTCTTCAGGTAAAAGGCGGAGATTTCCACATATTACTAAAAATGATTAATTTTTTCCTTATGTTTTTCAATGTTAAATATTCTCGATATGAGACATTCTCTGTTTTTGTGTTAGTAATCCGAATGTCTTTCTTGAATTGGCAGTGAATGGTTTTGCACGAAGGGTTATAAAACAATTAAGATTGGTCCTATATATATATATATATATGCATGTATGTAATAAATCCTAACGAGCCAGGAACAACCTAGCTAGGTTTCACCTAAACGGATTTTCAGGGTAATTTAGCTAGCTTGCCCTGAAGACCCGTTTACGTGAAACCTAGGCAGGTTGTTCCTGGCTCGTTAGGATTTATTTTATTTATCTCTGCTCTACTTTGCGTACACTGTTGATGAAAAAGAACAAAGTCTGTGTAATTTTTAATTTCATATTCCCAATTTTCGAATAAAATACTGTGTCATTGCGATATAAATTGTCAATAAACTATCCAAAGTTCATTGCTTTTTCTTCAAGAATTTGCAAAGTTTCAGTCATTTTTCTGAACCAATGTAGTATCTGTCTGGTAGGCAAAATTTCTTTGTCTACATATTGGCATTTTGAGTGGAAAGCAGAAAATTTGAAATAGTCAATAGTGATGTCATGTGTAACGGTTACAGGGAGCGATGCTTAACCAAAGATATTCCAAAGTTTGGTTCTTAAAAATGAATGAGACGATATAAAGTAGTTTTAAACAACAATGACGAAACTTCGACCAGTTTAGCCACAATTTTGATCACACTGCACAACAGCTTATTCAAAAAGTTGAAAAATACAATAAAAACATTAAATAGACTTTGTCAGTTATTTAAAATCAAACTTATATATATATATATATATATAAGTTTGATATATATATATATATATATATATATATATATATATATATATATATATATATAGAGGGTGCAATGGATCAGTTGTCGTCTAAATAAAATAAAATAACACTGACATCTCATTTTAACAGATATATTTACCAACATTACACAAAAATATATTGAAATACAAAAGAGAACATTTATTGAATAAAAATCGCCATTGGCTTCAACCACGGCTTCCAGACAACTTCGGAATCTCCTACAACTCTTCTGGATGGTCTCTGCCATAATCAGTTCATCTTTGATGTTTAACTATCCATCTCAATTACCGTTCTGCCATCGTTAAGAGATGACTGAGTTTTTGTCCTATCCTTTTCTTTGCGTTCGATATGCCGCGTGTGTATCAAATTTTCCAAGCCTTCTTTCTTCATCATGTGTTCCTGAAATTTCAAACCACCAGTTTTAAGCAAGTTTTACAAGCCCAATAAAATGGAAACCATCAAAATACAATTAAAGATGATCTTTTTGAATGGCATTAGTTGAAACTAAACACCCATAATGCGATCCGAAATGGAGAACTAACATTTTTACTAGACCAATAATTATAAAAAGTGGATAGATAGTTTTGGAAAAAAAAAAAATTATACATCCGAGGAAGGCCGAAGAACGCATTATCCAAAATATAGTGGTAAAACTAATGAAAATAGGAGTATTTGTCAAAAATTTTCCTGGGCTACAATCTCGCACAGTTTGAAATATAGACGAAGAGGGAGAGGGATAAACAGACTATGATTTGGAAGTACTGCGGATTTTAGAAGTTGGTGTAATAATCTTGTTCCGACAATTTTTCCAGTTTGGAAAATATGTAGTTATTGTCTTTTATATCAGAAGCCCGTGTCATACGAACTGCTATTTTGAAACTTAAAGCATCTATCTATCTATCTATCTATCTATCTCAGTATATTTAAATATATCTATCTATCTATCTATCTATCTATCTATCTATCTATCTATCTATCTATCTATCTCAGTATATTTAAATCTATCTATCTATCTATCTATCTGTCTATCTATCTATCTATCTATCTATCTATCTATCTATGTTATTTGATATCTTCAAGTGCTTCCGAGTAGCTTTTTGAGATCGGAAATGTCGAGAATATTATAGATGGAGGTGCAGCCATTGAAGAAAGGCGGGAAAAATCACGAAAGGAGTGTGAAACCGGAAAGACGGGTAGGGAAGAATCAAAAAGAATCCTTAAGTAGAATCAAGAGGTTCCAGTCAAATTGAACGTGGGAAATTTCTTCGGATATAACCTATTGCCAAACGTCATGTAGAGAACAGGATCTCTCTATCTCTTTCTTTCTTTCTTTCTATTTTAGTCTCTTCATATCTATCTATCTATCTATCTATCTATCTATCTAAATCTTTTCATATCCATCACAATCAATATCTATACATGGTCTATCTAAGCTGTTTTGTATTACTCTTGAGTGCTAGAATTCGGTTTCAATCTCATATAAACGCACTTTCAAATACTGATTTTCAAGGTGAACGAAAATGTCTAACCAAATGTCTCCCTACCTATGTAATTTTTCATGTCGGAATAATTCTAAAACCTTTCAAATTAGCATCATTTAATCTGAATTTCCTTATTTGTTTACAGAGTTGACTATTTCATTGTTATTTAAAGTTCAAACCCCAAGGATTTCGAATGCTGAATTCTAAGGTAGTTACACTATTTGCCTTTTCGTATTTTCAGCAGTCAGCAAAATTACGAATAAAATCACCAACCACTCAATCTTTCTTTCTCTCTCTCTCAATATATATATGTGTGTGTGTCTGTATATGTGTGTGTGCGTGTCTGTGTGTGCGTGTGTGTGTAAATAAATATGTGCAAATTATATATATGCATATATGTGTGTAAATTATTTCCATATGAAGTGTATCTGTAAAGGAACAAAATGAATAAAAAGACAAAAGGAAAAACTTTTGTCAACCGACGCGTTTCGTCCTCTGAGACACTTTATCAAAGCAAAAGTAAAGATTTATTTTGTTGCACGTGTTTATATACAAAAGCGAGGATGTCATTTGTTTATCAAGGCTTTTACATTTGAGAACGTTCATGAATATTCGTACAGCTGGTTGAAAAGTCAATCACAACATGCGACGACGCAAAATGCCATAAGTCAAAGTCTGGTAAGACAAAAGTAAGCGAGTAATATTCAAGAAATATTTTTTTTAATGGATGAATAATGTTTAAATTGTTATCACATCGTTATGGTTTGGGAGGAACCTATGTGATGTACATCTTCAATAATATATGGTAATGGATTTAGTCATTTTCTTTTGATTTTTCAACATTTGGTAGTTGTGTATGTTGGCTTTGGAAATTAGTACTTCTTTCAGGAAAGAAGCAAGGCGTAGAGTGATATTTTGATATGATTCGAAAACGACTCTTTCGAGAATTTTTCTTCCGAGTAAATTACTTTCTTTTTTGATATGTGTGGTATTTTTTTTTAGATCAAACCCACACTAATAAGGTTAAATTTCGTATAATTATAGGTTTCTATCTAAGAGCATTAAGAATCTGCAGCCCCCAATACTTACCCAAAGAAGAAACACACATAGAAAACGCATTCAGAAACCTCTACTGTCCACATCCCTTCATCCACAACGCATAGAGAAAGAGACAAAACACGACCGCAACAAAAGTAACAACATTATGTTCAGCAATAAACTAGACAAGAAAACCGATACATAATACTACCTACCAACTTCACGATGGAAAACACATTTTTAGTTATGGTATAAGATGGACGTATGTGCTGTACATCTTCAAAAACATGAAGGAATGGATTTAACCGTTTTCGTTTGTTATCGCGTACGTTGTCTTGGGTAAAGAGTAATTCTTTCAGGAAAGGTGAGATTGGATAGAAACCGTAGATTCATATTTTGCTAAGATTTCATAGCGTCAGTTTCGAGAATTTTCCTTGTGAGTGAATTACTTTCTCTTTTGATAAGTGTGGCATTTTTAGATCAAAATTGTGGTTGAATGTATATCTATGTATGTCTAGTGGATTTGATAAATTGTTATGTATACCTTTTATCGTAGCAGACTTTGAATTATGGCACTCAGTGCCCTTCACATATTTTAACTGACCTTTCAACCATCTGATGAATATTCATTAATGTTCTCTAATTTTAAAGTCTTGATAAACCAATGACATCCTTGCTTTTGTATATAAACGCATGCAACAAAATAAATCTTTACGTTTGCCTTGAAAATGTCACTCAAACGACGAAACGAGTGGTCTAAGAAAAGTTTTTCTTCGTGTCTTTTTATTCTCACATTCATATATATATATATATATATATATATATATATATATATCATTCACACAAAAAGTAAATTAGTAAAGTTAATGAATAAAATGATATAAAATGACGAAATCCCTTCACTAAAAATTTTTTAAAGATGCATTAACCTACTAATCACTCGATGAATGTTATGGTCCTTGTTTTTTTTTAAATTATAAGCTGTATAAAGCCCTTCTTAAATACATCTTCAGGATCAAAATATTCATCGAGTGATTAGTAGGTTAATGCATTTTCAAAATTTTGTTAGCGAAGGGATTTCAGAATTTTATATCATTAACTTTACTAATTTACTTTTAGTATGAATGATACATTGTAATCTATTATAAATTGAACTGCACCACATATTTGATTTAAAAGAACTGACATATATATATGTATATATATATATATATATATATATATATAGGTAGATAGATAGATAGATAGATATAATGTCGTTTTTTGACGTAAAAAATACGTCAAAAAACGACACTATTACGTCATTATTTTTGCACCAGCCTAATATATATAAATATAAGCACTTATAGTAAACGACAAAGAAGCAAAACAATTGTCCTTCAATCGGAATTTCTTTATTCTCATGTGTCTAGCAGAAAGAAGAGAAATCTTAGCTGAGCCCCGTTCTACAATATTATTCTCTGGATCTTTCATAATATATTCTTTTATTTTTTTTAGCATTTCTCGTGCCTATTTGTGGAGTGCGTGGGAAATTATGGACTCTAGGTAGAGCCTGTTGCGAAAAGATAGGTTTTCATAATGTTTATTTTCAAAAGAGCTGGTCATATCATGTTTACAGCGACACCCATCAGCCTGGCAGTCGCGATACTGCCAATCTGAACTATCTGCTTATGTATCCCATTCCTGGCTGGCCTTCTCTTTGTCCTTAATCGTTGTTAATGTTTATATTGACAGGCTGGCTGGAAATTTTAATCAGTCAAATAATGAATGATGTTCATCACAAATTAAATGTTTTAATTAACTATTTATTACACGAAGCTAACGTTAGTTTTTAATCCCGTGGTTGGAGCGCTGAACGAAAAAGAAAAAAAAAAAGAAAAGTAATTTGAAGCCATGTAAAAGCAACGACCATTTCCTTAATCAATGAAAAAAATGTTTGCAAAAATCTGTTCCCTGTCCAATTTATAGACAGAAAATACAGATGCATGTTGGGATTTCTTCTTAGTCAATGAAATACGCTACTTTTCGGTTTCATTCGACTTGTGTCTGTTCTTTCTTGTTTTGAAGCTAGAACGCTGCGATCGCTTGTCTGTATCCCCACTTATGTGCTAACACCATTCTTAGTTTATGAACCTTTTGCCTTATTACTGTTACTTTGCCTTATTGATCTCCCTTTGGCTTATTACTGTTACTTTGCGTTATTGATGTCTCTTTGCCTTATTAATGTTCTTTTGCCTTGCGTATATTGTTTGCTTCGTATTATTTTCATCTTTCATTTGTTATTGTTTATTGAGAACTTTGTCAATTTTGTTGGAAGTTTTTGCTAATTATATTTATTTAAGCATGGCCAATTCTTCTACACAATCAGATTGATTGGATTCTTTATCGAAAAACGACGCAATCCGTAGACTGAAGACCGAATATTTTCAGTATATTAAACGGTAGACATCAAAGTCCCATAAGCATGTTATTTTAATTTTAGAGTTGACACAACAAATATCCAATCCCTATAAACAAAAATATCGAAGAGACAACGGAATGGTTAATAGGCTGCTATATAGTGGTCATATTGCACTAATTTCATATTTGATCATGCACCTAATCAGGTCATTCCATAAGTAATGTATAAAATCATGTATTGGATAATATTTACATTATTTGTATGGACTATTTTCCCAATCTTGGTTTTTATCATTATAATATTTCGGCCGTTGTTCTCACCGACATTCCTATTGTGGCTATCTCACGTCATCTTATATACAATAGCCGAAATATTACAAGTATGTATTGAATATTTTTGATATCCAAAAGTGCCTAAACGTTACTTTGACATGATACAATGTAAGGTTCGATATTTGAAGACGATAGAATGAATGGTTATTTTGCTTTTCTACCTTTCCGAAATATTCCCCCAAAATGCCAATTGGTCAAATATTGGTTACCAAATAGCAATTAGTCAACAAATGCCAGCTGATCACCATATGCCAATTGATCACCAGTTTGTCACTATATGACAATTGGTCAACAATTGATCACCAAATACCAATTGGTCAACAATTGGTCAAAAATGCCAATTGGTTACCATATGCCAATTGGTAACCAATTGATCACCAAATACCAATTGGTCAACAATTAATCAACAAATGCCAATTGGTCACCAATTTGTCACCATAAGTCAATTGGTAAGCAATTGGTTACCAAATACCACTTGGCCAACAACTAGTCAACGAATGCCAATTGATCACCATATACCAATTGGTCAACAATTGGTCACGAAATACCACTTGGTCAGGAGTTGGTCACCAAATGCCAACTGGTCACCAATTGGTCATCAAATGCCAATTGGTCAACAATTGGTCAACAAATGCCAATTAGATAACAGAAAAAGGATTTTGAAATGAAAATAACGATAAATTAAAATTTGCTTTTCTAACATGACGAAATAACGTTGAAAGCTAGGAATAACATTTGAAATCAATGACAAATTAATTGATATTTTCGCTATTTTGAATTGGTTATAAAACTGTATATTCTCTGGGGTTATTCCATAATCAATGTCTGAAATCTAACAACGGTAGAATCATTTTTTTGCTATTATCAAATGTTTAAATATTCCCAAGAAATATTAATCGGTATCTTCATCAATAATCACAATGTCTGATAATTATAAATTAAATCATAGTTCGATTTTCTGAATTCGGTATATAATTTTTTTACACTACATTATTCGGACTATTGTCCTCATTTTTGTCGCCATATTTATTACAACGTTTCGGTCGTTGTAAGCTCCGGTCTTCTTCAGGTGGTTGGAATGTCAAACTGAACCCTTTATTTCGCTCACTGGGGTAGACCGTTCTAGTTTCACGTGCCATGTTTAATGGATGTCAGTTATCAGTTATCTCCTGTTAATTCCCCTCTCCAAGTTCTCCACTGCCTTAACCGGGTATTGAACTCACACTCAAGTACACATGACACAGTGGGTAAAGGCGTTGGTTAGATACAGTGACAGGACCCAGAGAGCGAAATAAAGGATTCAGTTTGACATTCCAACCACCTGAAGAAGGCCGGAGCGTACAACGGCCGAAATGTTGTAATAAATATGGCAACAAAGAAGATGAAAATAGTTCGAATAATGTAAATAGTGTACATAATAGCTCATCTTAGAAATATAGACAAATTTTTTTTTTATTAATGTTCATCCGATACAAGGCCCAAGATCCACTTAAAGTTAGATTTGTATTAGTGTAAGAAAGGGAAAGATTGGCAGTTAATTTTAAACTTGAAAAGGTCAAGATTAAATTAGCGAATAAAATTTCAGGTGTACAGAGTTGAAGTAGACTTTAGAAGGAACCGGAAACCGAATCCTGAACAGTAAAGAAGAGATGAACAATTACTCCTATTCAAAAGACTTGGGAAGGTGTGAATTGGACGATAGGCAAATTTATCTTCTCCGCCATCAAGTCATTGCAGAAATCACGTTCGAAATCAGCTAAAGATTTTCTCTCTTCTAAATTACTTAATGACTTGGAAGTTTTGTTTTTCCTTGGGTTACGTCTGTTACACTCTGTTTACAGTATAACATTGATAGTCCGCTTGGATTTTCAAAGACACAGGGAATAACCATTTTTAGCCTTTTTTTAAATTTCCATGGCATACTCCAGTTTTTATATCAGTCACTTATAATAAAGTTCAGATCGGAATTATGAGGCATCTTCCTAGTGAATTCCTGTTCCTATTCTATCAATCTACACTGAGAACCTTTTTCTTCTTCGATTTGTCATGTCTCCTCAGGATGTGAACGATCACGGTTCTCCACTTTTTCCTGTTCTTTGAAGCTCTAACCAACAGTTGTCACTATACCGTCCAGCCCAAACAATTCTCAGCCATCCATTTACATGAACTTTTAGGTAGTTAATTCGTTGTTTTCTCTATTTCACTTGCCTTTAATATAACTTGTGAGTGATACATTCTCCAAGCCTTCCTTCTTCATTATTTATTCCAGAAATTTAAACTTTTTAAAACTCGAAGTAAAAATCTCATTTTCATTCACATTTTTCATAAAACTGTTTTGCTTATTATTATTGTTGGCGTGTAGGTGTCATCCAAGTTAATGACGTCATAGTCGAGGCAAATCCCAGAATTTGGGTTATTAAGTCTAATTGCAATTGCCAGTAGATTCTGGCGCCTCACTATTAATCAATTTGTCATTCGACTCAATTTGTTCTCATTTTGGGGAGATTATGATTTGTCACATGACTCCAGCATTGGCTATTTTCCTAATGGGGACTTCGTTAATTTGTTGTTCATCATAGCTTTTAAGTCAAACGGATTGGAACCATATTTTGAAATGAGAGAAGACCAAGAAGAATACACAGACACACACACGCACGCACACACACACACACACACGCGCGCGTGCGCGCGCGCAGACACACACATATATATATTTATATTAACAATAAATATACATATTTTTCTCAGCAGTAGTACAACTCTGAGTTTTATGCCCAACGCAATCGTCAGGTGCTGATTGCAAAATGATTGTTGCATAAATGAAATATTAATATTTATACCGTTATATAATGCTGGTGGAGCAGTCCATTTTATTTACGCGTGGATAATAATAATAATAATAATAATAATAATAATAATAATAATAATAATAATATAAAATCATAGTGTATACAAATATACAAATACACATAAACACGCACTTACATACCTCCAAATGCAAACATATAACTATAATTCAAATACAAAGATTAAAATCTGATATGTATTTAAAAAAAATAATAGGGATGTAGGACCAAATATCATGACAAATCCATACATACAATTATATATGTTTATATTAATATATATATATATATATATATATATATATATATATATATATATATATATATACGTCAACATTTACATAGACATATAAAGCTGTACATAAAATATTTACTTATAATACCTATCAACATCTCAACATGTTCGTGATAGTATTCATAAAAAATGTAAATACGTTTACATTCACAAATGCGTTTTTAAAAAATGCAATACAAATATTTACATTATATATATATATATATATATATATATATATATATATATATATATATATATATATATATATATATATATGTAAAACTTAAGTATAAGTTTGGATGTATACAGAATAATCAGATATTAGCGACTGTATATGCGTGCGTTAGCCTTAATATATATATATATATATATATATATATATATATATATATATATATATATATATATATGTGTGTGTGTGTGTGTATGTGTGTGTGTGTGTATGGGTGTGTGTGTGTATACACATATATATATATAAATATAAATATTCAAATTAAAGGTAATAGATTCCTCGATATCATATATCGTGATTAACAGTAAGTTCATAATGGCGTAGGAGAAATCACTGATGAGAGGAACTTCGTTTGAATGTACGCGTCTCGCAAGAGAATTTAGTTGCTGTTTCATTGATTGCTCTTAGGCAATTGCTCGGTTTTAATAAACCTTTGAAATGTTTCAAGAAAAATAGATAGATAGATAGATATGAATGGACTGTGATGGATATATATATATATATATATATATATATATATATATATATGAAGAGATTAAGATCGATATATATATATAGATATATATAGATATAGATAGATAGATAGATAGATAGATATCAATATAAAGAAACAGATGCACAAGCAGACAGACAGACAGACAGTCAGACATTCAGACTGTCAGATAAACATCTATTGGTTTAGCATAGTATAAAATATTTCTTGATTTTCCGTCTCCTGAGACGCGTACATTCAAACGAAGTTCCTCTCATCAGTAATTTCTCCTACGCCATTATGAACTTACTGTTAATCACAACATATGATATCGAGGAATTTATTACCTTTAATTTGAAGTAATATTCCTTTTATTTTCTTTTAATTATCGATGATTAGGTTCCATAAAGTGCTAGCAAGGAGCCAACCTTAAATTTAAACCTCCAAAAATAATCTGTAGGATTAGCTTCTTTTTTGTATTTGTTCTTTTTGCAGTCATTATTCACAAAATGGTGACTCGAGTGCAGAAACCCTGCTCCCAAATACAAAGCTCCAACTACCGAGCTTGAATAATTGAATATGATGGAGTAACAAAACTGAAATAATCAAAGCAAGTCAGCGATGAGGGCATCTGCGAAGGTAGGGGTTAAGTATGGGCGTGGCGGTGGGTAGAAAACAAGCATTTAGAGAACGATGAAAGTGAAGAAGGAAATAAATTGTGAAAAAGACGGCAATTATTACGGACAGATATTCAGACGCCGTGAATAATGCAGGAAACTAATACATGTCAAGGAAATAAAACTATTGGGACGTGACTATTTTGCCATCTGTTGACTTTCACTGGTTGGCGATTTCACTTAAGAAACGTCACCTTGCAGCGAACTCGAAACCATATTGTAGTCTTTGGGTGTAACAAGCCAAGCTGCGTTTTAAATATTTGGCTGCAAGATGATGAGCATTTCTGAAGATTATGTAGCGTCAATTTTTCAATACAATTGATCAAGATTTTAATTTAGGAAAAGAAATTAACTGACTGACTATCTCTCTCTCTCTCTCTCTCTATCTGTCTATGTGTCTGTCTGTCTGTCTGTCTCTCTCTCTCTATATATATATATTAGGCTTTTCCAAACTCCCTCTTCTCTCTCTCTCTCTCTCTCTATATATATATATATATATATATATATATATATATATATATATATATGTGTGTGTGTGTGTGTGTGTGTGTGATAAAATATAGTTATAATGTATGCTATATTTATTGGTGAAATTACTGAATATCAGGGATATAGCATGTGTAAATATAAAAAGGACCTTGCAGTCAACACTCAGAAGCGTCAATCTGTTGCATGCTTAAATACAATCACCAGGCCATATATATCGACTCTTCACATATACAAGTCAGTGATGCATTGTGGGTAGTTTATTGTATTATTCTAAAGGTTAGTTTGGTGGGCGGTAAGGGTTAAGTTTCGAAATATTGTACACACACACACACACACACACACATATATATATATATGGCTGTCAATTTGGAGTATACCAATCGCTGAGAAGTTTATTCAATTTCTTTGCAACTAACTTACAATACGTATTGCAATTATTACAATTATGCCAAAGTAAATTGATCAAATTGCTCGTTCCGTGGGTTTCATATATATATATATGTATATATATATATATATATATATATATATATATATATATATATGCTATAAAGAAATTTATTGGTCAGAGTTTAATTAAACCGAAATCAGTTGCTTGAAATCGCGTGAAGATACCGAAAGGTTAAAATCAAGGTAGCGAAATCGACTGATTTCTTAATTATATACATATATATATTCAGATAGATAAATAGATATATACATTCAGATGAGAGAAAGAACTGATGAAGTAAAAATCCACAGTTTGCAGTATTTATTTTTTTTTAAAGTGCTCAATACAAAGTAGAGCAAAAATATAATATTTTTATTATAATAAATTGCAATAAAATCATTTTACATCGATACACAAAAAAATTCATGTTTCGCTACTAAGATGGTACCTCTTCAGGCGATGGCAGATAACTTGTAATAAAAATGATTTATTAGGGAAATTTAAAAACAAAATTTTACTTCTTTTCGTAAGTTAAAGGTGGATGCATAAGGTCAGAATTAAAAATAGGGTTATGGGTGTGTGTAGATTAAACAATTAAACAACAGGTCCGAGGCTAACCTAAAAATAAAGTCAGAGATTGGAGGTGGGTGGATTATTAGTACATGTCAACAAGCCTGATGCTTAGATATGTAATTCAAAAATACTTGGGTACAATTTCAGCAACAAATATATTTTATTGGTGAACCACCCAAGTAT